>LPNX010477416.1:252031-296813 GCA_001517045.1 Pseudotsuga menziesii
CCTTTGAAATAATGTCGCTTAAGATCGGCTTAAGACGTTGCGCTATTATTTTTGCAATAATTTTATAAACTACATTGCAGCAGGAAATTGGTCTAAAATCTTTGAAGGAGGATGAGTTTTGTTTTTTGGGAACGAGATATAAAAAAGTTGAATTCTGGGCTCCCAATACCTTTCCAGCTTTTTGAGATTCTTGAACTACCTTTAACAAGTCTTCTTTTAACAATTCAAAGAAACCTTGATAAAATTCTATAGTGAATCCATCAGAGCCCGGACTCTTACCTTTTTGGAAGGAGTATACTATTTTCTCCAGTTCCTCTTCTGTCACTTCTTCTAACATGGAATTGTTCATTTCTTCGCTTATCAGTCTCGGGAACATGCTTAGCACTTTCAAAATTTCCTGGATGTTATATGCTTCTGGTTCCGTGAAGAGGTTTTTGAAGTACCTCTCCCCAACCTCCGCTTTTTCCTTGGATGAATATACTCTCAACCCTCCTCGTCCACTCCCCGAAACAGTTTTGGTGTACCATTCTTTCTCGACGCTCCCCTCTGTCACCAGACCTTGACCTTGCCTCTATGTTCTCCCACACCTCCAAGCTCTATGACATTCTCGGCCAGGTTGATATTCATGTGGCTTCCCCCCCTTCCTCCTGCAGCCTTTTCACTAACAATGATGTCACAGAAGCCTTCCGGGCGATGAGCAGCAGCAAACCAGCAGATGAGGAAGGCTACCAAGCAGAGTTCTTCAAGTATGGTCTTCGGGTTCTGGTTATTTACTTGGCTGATCTCTTTAATCACATAGTGCGTGAAGGATTTCCATCAGTCTAGTCTCATCATATCATCCATCCGATTCACAAGTCTAGAGCCACTTTTGAACCTAACAACTACAGAACGATCATGGTAGGCCACACGTTCTCAAAACTTTATGCTATAGTTCTTCATATGAAGCTTTCCAGGGACTTTGAATAGAGAAATCTTAGAGCTCGGGGTCAGGCAGGGTTCAGACCAACACATCAGACTATCGATCACATCTTTACTCTCCGAGCCGTGATTGAGGAGGCATGTCACCGCTCCTCGAAAGTCTATTGCTGCTTTGTAGACTTCCAGAAGGCATTCGACTTAGTTCCGAGAGAGGACTTATTGCAGTGACTCAACAACATTGGCGTCTCGTCGATCCTTTTGACAACCTTTATGCGTCTATACGAGTCCGTTTGGAGCCGCCTTCGCACAGCACGAGGGTTATACTAGTTCATCCACAACACCATTGGGGTGAAGCAAGGTTGCTCGCTTTCCCCCACTCTATTTGGAATCTACATTGACGAGTTCGAGTCCTTCCTCTAGGAGCACACACAGGAAACAGATGGATGCCTCCTCCACCAGGTCCTGATCTCTATCCTGCTTTTTGCTGATGACATTGTACTCCTTTCTTCCTCCCCAGAAGGTTTTGCAAAGATAGCTTGATGCTCTAGCCCTGTTCTGTGAACTCGGGAAGCTGATGGTGAATCTGGGCAAAACAAAGGTTATGATCTTCAATGGGACAAAGAAAACCTCAGACTTTCGCTTCCTATTCAAAAGGGAGCAAGTTGAGATCACCAGTACGTACACTTATTTGGGAGTGCAGTTTTCTGGGCCCCACTTCAGTCTTCGACTAGCCCTCTAGCCTTGAATCAACAAGGGGTGCGAGTCTCTAGCCCTCCTCGAGAGACAGTGCTTCCGTCACCACTTCCAGGATATCTCATCCAAAATGGACCTGCTAAATACTTTGATTCGCCCCACTGTTTTATATGGATCATAAATCTGTGGGCCCTCCTTATTAGAGTTAGATTGGGCATCGACTGAAAGAGTCTAGATCCTCCTTCTCCGACGTATCATTAGGTGCATGAAGGCAATGCCACAACACATCATCCTCGCTGAATTTGGAGCCTAGCCCTTCCGCCTTGAGACAACTTTCAGATTGGTCTCCTTCATACATCGGATCTGAGGGCTAGCCGACTCTTCAAAAGGCCGGGATAGGTACCCGTATCTAGCTTATTGCTCTGCCCAGACTATTGCCAGTGCTACCCACCCAGGCAGGGCCAAGTGTTGGTTCACAGGGGTCTCGAGCCTTCTTTCTTTAGTGGTGATCCAGTTAGATCGTCTTCCCTCATTCCAGTACTCTCTAGATGCCCCGGGTCACCTTCTACCTATCTAAAAAGAGTTGAATAAGATCATCAGAGAAGATATCTGCAAGTAGTTCATTCAGGTCACCTGAATCAATCCTTCGGGAGGTTTGCGCCCAAAGATGGCCTTTTATGTTGAACATTTCTTGGAGATCAGAGACGGGCTCATTGTCTGGCCCAGGTATATGCTTTGTTGTTGGATGCATGCCCTTCGGATCTCTCTCGGACAGTTCAGAGTAGGATCACATAGACTCCGGGTAAAGTCAGACCACTAGATCGATAGATTAGATAGGATTTGCCAACTTTGCCACCTACGGGAAGTGGAAACCGAGTCACATTTTATCTTTAGGTGTCTTGTCTACTATGAGATCAGAGGACGCTTCTACTGCTTTTTCAGAGGGCCCCAATCTCTAGCCGCTTTCTTCAGATACACTGATCAGAGATGTCTTGCACTTTATATTCAGGAAGCTCTCAGGTTTCAAGCCCAGATCCTTCAACCTCCCACTAGACCAGACACCACTTAACGGATCACCGTGTTCTTCAACATGCTACCGACATCCAGGGGCACCAAGAGATCCACTGATCCTGATATCGACCCTACTCCGAGATCAGTAAAGGTTGGGGGCTTTCGACCCACGAGATCTCAGCGGCAGCTCTGCACCAGACCTCCCTCCAGGAGACGTCCAGGACCATCCAGATCCCACCGACAACATCCTAGAGGGCGATTCGTGCCTATTGACATTGATTCAGGACAACAGACACTTTTACAGTTCTCTCAGTTTTCTTCGTTTAGCCTCGGATGTTAGGAGTACTAGACCTTCCTTGGTCTTTTCGGCTCTTGGATCTTGTCCACTTAAGCTCCTTCGCCCTTGTGTAGGACTACATGATTGGAATCAGAGCAGGAACTCTCTCATGCTTCAGCCTAACTCGACTTGATTATCTTTACTTCTGTTTACTTTATTCTTTATATTGAATTTCCTTTCTCTTTAAGGGAGATCGTTTGATCCTCTCACATGCATAACCTATCATTGTAACCGACAGTCCTGTTGATCTACTTTGTGGTCATTAGTGGATATCAATAAAATTATCTTATCTTATCTTATCTTATCTTATCTTGAGTCCTTAATTGTCGAAATCATATTTATGTTTTTCCTATGCGTTGCATGTTTATGGAAATTTTTTGTGTTGTTGTCTCCTTTGTTGATCCAAATGGCCTTGCTTTTTAATCTCCAAAGCTCTTCCTCCTTTGTTAGTAACTCATCTCGCTTTAACTAATGCTCTTGAACCTCCTTCATTTCCTCCGCTAAGAAGATTCTTGAGTTGTTGAGACTGTAAATCTTCCTTAATTTGTTTTCTACTTCTTTTAGCTGGCTCTGCTGGTTGACCATGTAGATCTTCGCCCTATTCTTTGTCTCCTTCTTTGTTCTTAGTAGATTCTCCTAGAATTGTTTCATAAGGGAGACATTGGGGATGTCTTCTAAAGGGATCCAGCAATCAACTACAATCTTACGATAATATACCGTGTAAGTTGAGCTATTGTCATATGAGTCCTATATAGTCGTGAATTTGAATATTGAAATTTAGCAGCTGAAGTTAGTGTAATGTTTACATATTGTCAACTTGTTCACATGACTAGTCATGAGTTTTAAAAGTCCAAAAATTGATGTTGTACGGAATGTAATCCACATGTTGGGAAGGTAAAAGCAAAGTTACCCCCAACATTTTTGCCTTTGAAGTAAGTTGCTTTTGTCTGCATTTTGAATCCTTGTAATGAATCTTTTTCTACATCATTTACATGGATTTTGCACTAGAATTAGAGGCATCATATAGTGGCTTGACACTAGAGGGCATGAGTTTTCATGTTGTTCTAGTGCTAGCAAAGAGGAGTTTCTTGACTAAACCAGATGGATTATACAACGACTCTTCCCTCACACCATGGATGATGTTTTTAATGATTTGTAAATTAGTTTACGTTGAGGAGCCTTTGTGGTCAATACTTCTTCATTAGATCTGTTTTGATGGAGATTTATGGAGACTCTATAAACTCTACCAACCAAGATGAAGAATAATATTTTGATGTAAGGATATATGCTAGACGTGGAGTGGAGCATTTAAATTGACCATCAAGAACAATGCCCTCCACCTCCTAAAAGTCATGTCTATCGGTTGTGGTTGTGGTCCTGTCTTTCAAAGCTCGCCATGAATCTCCTGAGACCATACTAGCCAATGCCTCTCTTACCTTCAAAAGATGCTTGAAGGTGAGATTGTAACTAGCAAATCTAGTCTTTGCAATCTTATGTAGCTACATCCTAGAGTGATTGCAAAAATGTGGTGGGCCATGCTATGGTTGGTAATATTTTTTCTTATTTTCTTCTTACTCTTGTACAATGCACCAATCCGTTTATAATTAGGCTCCTTCATCTTAATAATAGCATGCATCAAAATGTTCAATGTGTGAACCAAACACCTTGATTACTGATTACTCCTACTATCTTACAATTAGTAGCATTGCCAGTAATGACATGAATTACATTGCATGGTGCAATCTCTTGAATGGTTTGAGTTAAAGTTTTTGCAATATTAATGCCAGTCTTTGAGTGATCTAAGTAGTCATGGGCCAAGAGAAAGATCGCACCACTAGTAGACACACCAAGAATATTTATCAATGGCCTGAACCATAAAAAACAATGGATACCCCATAATCGGTCCAATCATTTGTAGACTATCCAAGAGCATTATGGATTTTGGTTCTTTCCCTATCAAGTCCCACAGTTCTAGCGTTGTCATACTTGGGGCTCTTGTATCCTTCAGAGCCACCATTGATGTATTGTACCATTTCATGCCAATTGGGTGAGCAACGACATTGAATGGTACACCACATGCAAAACTTGTAAAATTTTTAATCAATGTCATCCCAACAACGTTGGTCAATAAAATCTGTATTGTTCTACGCATAGGTGAGAATCACTACCATGGAGGGATGGGGATCAACTACCAAACGATCTATGTGAATCTAAGGCCTCAGATTTGACCCTTGATTTTATTTATTTATTTTGTGCACCCTCTTCTTCCTTCTTTAATTTGTTTTCCTCTTTCCTTGACACTTTGTCATAGGTTTTTGACTCCAATATTTTTATCTTCATCCCATGGCGTAATCCCACATAGATGATTTCTCACATGGATATATGAACCTGTGTAAGTTTTAGTACAATGGGAGCATGTAAACTTTGTGCTTCTAGCCCCTTTCTCTCCTCCATGCCTTATCACATATTTCCACAAAGGTGCTGAATTCTCTTGTGTTCTTGTCCCTCATCATTGCCAGTTTCATTATCATCATCCTCTTCCATTTCTTCCTCCTCGCTATGGTATGTGCCACTCCCTACTTCCTCCTCATTACTAGTATTTCTGCTTCCCAACACCATCATCATAATAAGAAATGCAACCAAAAGGAAAAACTACATACCCACCATGCTTCTTGATTCGAGATGAGAATAATTTGCTGCCTGTAATAGAATGATGGAGAAGGAAAATGAGAGAGTAAGGGAAGATAACATTTCTGATTTAAAATTTTAATAGCGGAAAAAAAATTTAAAAACAAATAAAGAGTGGGATTTAGAGCCTCCCTCCCCTAAGCCTTATCACATACTTCCACAAAGGTGCTGAATTCTCGTGTTTGTGTCCCTCATCAATGCCAGTTTCATTATCATCATCCCCTTCCATTTCATCCTCCTTGCCACGGTATGTGCCACTCCCGACTTCCTCTTCCTGGCCACGGTATTTTGCCACTCCCGACTTCCCTCCTCCTCATCACTAGTATTTCAGCTTCCCAACACCATCATCATAATAAGAAATGGAACCGAAAGGAAAACTACATACCCGTCATGCTAATTGATTCGAGACAAGGATAGCTTGCTTCCTGCAATAGAATGATGGAGAAGGAATGAGAGAGTAAGGGAAGAGAACATTTCCGATTTAAAATTTTTACAGTGGAAAAAAATTTAAAACAAACAAAGAGTGGGATTTAGAGCCTACCTTTTCAACTCTTCAATGGTGGTTGAATGTATTTATGGAAGCCTTCAATCTCCCATTCAAGCACTCACAAATAACATCCTTCAATCTTCCTTCCAAACTCTCACAAATTTGCTCACAAACACAACTAGCACACCCAGTCAAAGCTGTAGGAAGGAGGAGTGAAACGAATGAAATGAGAAATAGAGTGAGTGCAAATGGAATGATTGTTTTAATGCCCTAAAAGAACCCGATCCTGACTAAACAAGCCATTAGGACCATGTCTAGGTTCCAGAAAGAAAAAGAGAAGAAAAAAGTCACCCCAACCTTTCAATGCTTACAAGGCAAAATCGAANCCCCGATCCTGACTAAACAAGCCATTAGGACCATGTCTAGGTTCCAGAAAGAAAAAGAGAAGAAAAAAGTCACCCCAACCTTTCAATGCTTACAAGGCAAAATCGAATAGACTAAAAGACAAAAAAAAACATTATATCCAAAATCTGGGCTGACAGTGAGTGTAATATCCCAAATCCCGATATTTTCTATTTCTAAGCAATTATGCTGATACAACTGGGCATGCAAACTGCCATGCAAAAATCCCTATTTTATAGGAAAAATTAGGGTTAGGGTTTGTGAGATAGAATGAACACTTACCACTGATAAGCCGGCTGGACTGCTCCGGAGAAAGTATGCAAGCACTGAGAACTGGATCGGAGATGAGCTGATCTCCTCTGCTTCCGGTGAACCCCCAGCAGCAAGACGCCCCAGTCAGAAAAGGATGACGCCCTCAGGGAAGGAGGTGTCCAATGGAACTACGGATTTGCAGGCCTGATAGCCTTTCCGTGCCGGAGAGAATGCCTGATACAAGAGTGATTTCTGAGCCCTCTAGGCAGGATAACGACTTGCTTCTGAGAAACAGCTGCTCACGCCCCTAGAATCCCGAAACTGCTGATAATTGTCCCGGATGAGCACGGATGGATCTGATAATCACCGGGTACCGGAGTATGGTGCTGATGATGAGAATGGTGCCTGAGTTTCGGAAGGAAACTGAGATCTGAAGGCCCCACAGCTGATTAGGGCTTTCTGGCTGATAACCCCCCTTACGGATGCACACGTGTCTCTGCAACAATCTATACCATGTACTAGATAACTGATGAATGAATGAATAACAAGTGGTGAACCTGTATGGCTTACCCGGAATAAGACTAGGACAGATGTTTCACTGCCGAAATCCTATTAGCTGAAGACTCCGTCTCTAACCCCAACTGCTGTGCTGCACGCTGTGCTGCTATCCAAGAGCTCCCAAAATAATCATGATCAAAAGTGAAGTCTCCTCTCGCTTTATCCTCTATTTATAAAGTTCAACTGCGCAAAACTTAATCTTTGACCTAATTAGGTCGCTTTATCTTCTAATTTGCCGTTGACTTGCATGCATGCGGATGGAGACTTAAAGAGTGCATGCATCATTAAATAATGCTTGGATGGCATGCACGAAGGTGGCCTTTGGCCCTGGTGACTCTTCTTGACCAAATGATGATGCCCTAGATCTTCTATGGATGGCATCAGTCTTCAGCTGATTCCCTAGCTGTCAGTAACCGCTCGAACCCACAGGAATCACATAGGTTAACGATTTTGGGCTTCAAGGCCTAAATGGAAGAGGACATTACAGTGAGGAACTGTAATGCACAAGAGGTTCATCTAAGGTATCTGTGAAGTTTGTTTGTAGGTTTCTCTCATATACATTTCTGCTTAAATGCTAATGGAAGTTGTATCAGTACTTGATACTAAATCTCACCCTTGTATAAATAAAATTTAGAAGCATAGTTTTTGATATTAGTTACAAGTCAGCATGTCTCAAAGTAGTGCCAGTTCTTTTATTAACAGCCCCTTTTGCAGTTTTCTGTCATACATTTCTGCTTAAATGCCAATGGAAATTGTATCAGTACTTGATACTAAAGATCACTCCTATAAATAAAATTTAGGTGGATAGTTTTCAAAATTGGTTACGAGTCAGCATGTTTTGCTATTCAGTTTCCTGCTGCTGTCTAGATTGTTTTAACAATGTGGTGAACGCAGGACCTTTTGAATCTCAAGGTGCCAGTCAAAGTCTATTTGGAAACATATCGAGCATGAACACTTTCAACTCTCAAAGTAGTGGCAATTCTTTTAGCAACAGCCCCTTTTCCAGTTCTGCAGCAAATTCAATGCCCATCTCGAATTTTGGGAATCATGCAGTCAATGCCCCAAAGGATGTCAGTGTTCCTGGACATTTATTTGGGACCGGTGCACAACCTTTTACTAATATGCCCTCAGTGTAAGTGTATGATTTGACTAAATCATTTCAAATTTTAATGAGCTATTTTAAGAGAAACGGAGTAGAAGAAAGAGATATTCAATACTTTGTTCTGTATAACAGATGTTTAATTATAAGTGGACAAGCAAAATACAGAATAACTGATGAAACTGTGAAAGATTATAAGTGTAAATTGCAAACAATGAAAATAATCATTCTGAAACCTAGCCTTATGCTTGATGATTGTTTAATGAGTATGCATTTATGGAAGAAGGTAACTGATCGATGGAGTTCATGTTTGTTTACTTGCCACTTCGTGCAAATACATGCTAATTTATTCAATTTATGAAAATTGTCAAGGATTTTGTGAAAGTGGTATTTAATGAGCATAAAAAATTGACATAGCACTGGTTGATGTTGCACAGAGAACTTATATTTTTAGTTCTACACTTTTTTCTTTTCTTTTTCAGATTCACTTTTGTGGCGGATAGAGAGGATTTATTTAATTGCCAATTTTTTTGCTTGGGCCTATCGGAACATTTGGTTTCCCAATACTCAAATTTTTTTGGACAGTAATTGGATATGGATAAATTGAAAGGCAAATAAAAAATCTGAATTAGTTTTGTCATTTACTAAGCTTCAAATGAAAATTACTTAATTTATTTGTCTTTTTATGCAGGGCACCTGCTGGTTTTGTATCTCCGGTTAATTTCCCAAACTCCGGTCAGTCTCAACAGAATGACATATGGTTGAAAGAGACATGGACTGTTGGAGAGGTAATGCTCACTTATATGTGTAGAAAGTTCTTCAAGGAGGAAATATTATTTGAATTTCTATTGGAAGTACATAGCATTGAGCAAAGTTGAATTTATGTAATTAAGTCTAATCCACAAAAAGACTTGTTGTTCTCTCACAATTTGAATTTATTTCTATAGCTTATCATATTTGAGATTCTTTAGTGCATTCAAAAGTTGTAGAACAAGATGTCAGATGAAATCAACTTTTCTATTTTTGCAAAGTTTCATGTTTATTTTAGGGACAGCTGAGCATGCTTAAAATTGGCTTTGGACTTGTGCCTATTATTATGAAGATTATGTAACCATAGGGCCAGGTCTTCCTTTGTCAATTAAAAAAAGATAGAAATAAATTATATTAATGTCCATAGATCTTACATCCATCAGAATACAGAAATACGAGGGTAGGAAGAACCCCAGGGATTGAAAAATAGCTAAACACCAATACACTAAAACAATGAGTACAAAGTGAATGTTGTAAACATAGGGAGATGGAGTAAACTTACACTATAAGGTCCAAGTACATGTACAACTGATTTTCAAGAGAATATGAAGACCAAAACTAGAAATTCAGACCAGAGATTGTCATTATTGCATATCTTTACCAGTTCTTGAAACAAAACACAAGAGAGCAAATTGTGTCATCATCCACCACTTTGAAAAGACCACTACAAAACCTGATAAATTGATAATAGACATGGGAGAATGCCTAGGGATGAGAGGGTCAAGCTAAGCAGTGCTCGGAGGAGGCAGGGTCTTACCCTAGAAGAAAGGGAATTAGATGTCTTCTTGTCTTGGGATGCGGCTGAAGGGAACTTGATTGTCCTCGATGTCAGATGGAAGTAGATCTAGGACACTTGGAAGGATAGCACCATCTAACTGAGCAATATTTGTCTGTATGTGAATTGATAACATTTATAGGACTACTAACACCTCCAAGGTTCGAGGTGTGATGAAAGAAGGAAGTAATCATCTCGGTAGCCCTAGGGTTGGCCATAGGGGTATCTTGCAAAGCTCTTTATTAAGGTGATAGGCTCTCAAAGGAAGAGAGATAAGCATCTCTGATCAAGAGAGTGTAACAAGGTGTATAAGGAGACTTGAGAGTCTGTCATTTGCAGTGAAATTAGGTGAACATGATCGATGCTCAGCTTCCTGTCACATAGTATGTATGCTCTGCATCTTAAGCTGGCCCAGTTATTTTGTGTGGATCTATGGGCGGGTCGTTGATGCGAGCGCAGTCTAAACTTAGGAAAATCACATTAATACATTTGGCTTCTTGTTTAATGTCTTTCTAGCATGCAAGGACACATGCAATGCTAGAAGACCTTCCTTGTTGTCACTTTCTAACACTCCCTCTCAATGAGGAAGGGATTCGGTAGCAACCCCAACTTGTCTTCCTACTTCACAAAACTGTGTCTGCAAAGTGCCTTGGTGAAAATGTTTGCCACCTGCTCATCTGTTTGAATTTACTCCATGTGCTCATCTGTTTGAATTTACTCCAACCAAATGGTTCCTCTCTGTACACAGTCTCTCAGGAAGTGGTATCGAATGTCTATGTATTTGTTTCGATCATGGAACGCTGGATTTTCAGATAGCCTGATGCCACTCTGATTG
Source organism: Pseudotsuga menziesii (assembly GCA_001517045.1). NCBI lineage: Eukaryota > Viridiplantae > Streptophyta > Pinopsida > Pinales > Pinaceae > Pseudotsuga > Pseudotsuga menziesii. The sequence goes on from LPNX010477416.1 coordinate 262,897, forward strand.
TCACAGTGAACCACTGTAGCCTCTAGCTCACACTCGAACAACCCTGAAAGCAACTTTCTTAGCTACATTCCCTCACAAGCAGCCAAACTGGCTGCCATGTACTCAACCTCTGCCGAGCTCTATGCAACTGACTTCTACTTCCTGTTGAACCAGGAGACGACCCCTGCCCGACCCAATGTTGAAGCAGCACCCTGAAGTGCTCTTTCGGTCTTGTACACATCCTGCCCATTCAACATCTTTGAAGCCTACTAATTGTACACTCCCCTTGCTCTCATAAACCAACCCATACTCCACTGTACCTCTGATGTAGCAAAGTATGTGCTTTGCAGCGGTCCAATGTACTCTTCGAGGGTCTACCATGAATTGGCTCAAAGAGTTGACTGCAAAGCTAATGTCTGGTTGTGTGTTGACCAAATACATGAGCGATTCGATAAGTTGGTGATACAATGTAGGATCAAATCCGTCTAACTCCGATGCATCATTTTTCCTCTAGTTGGAAACTAGAGGTATGACCATAGGCTTGCAATCCACCATCCTAAATCTCTTCTAGATCTCCACGCATACTTTCCCTGTCCAATGAAGAAGCACCTGTCTCTCTGCCAAACCTCCAAGTCTAGGAAGTAATGCATCAACCCAAGGTCTTTCATCTCAAACTCAACTGCAAGGTTGGACTTGTCGTCAATCAACCTCTCATCTCCTCTAAGAAAGAGATCATCTACATATAGTACAAGTATGAGAGGCACCTCACCTAACAAGAAATACAGGTTGTGGTATGCCTCACTACGCTGGAATCTCATCTCTCAGAGATATCCTTGAGTACCATGCTCGAGGTGCCTGCTTGAGCCCATGAAGTGTTGTTTTTTCTGAGCAGCATTGAGAGCCATTCTCTTAGGATAATGGACACACCTGGTTCGGGACTAGGGTGTGGAACTAGTCTAACATTGGAGGACTCAACTTAGAGTTGAGTTACCATTCTGTTGAATGGGGATATCTGGTCTGGGACCAAGATATGGAACCAGTCTAGCACTGGGGGACTCGACCTTGAGTTGAGTGACCATTCTGTTGAATGGTGACATCTGGTCCGGGACTAGTATGTGAAACAAGTCACTGGGAGACTCAACCTAGAGCTGAGTGGCCATTCTTTGAATGGAGGCACCTGGTCAATTACCAGGAATTTACCTAGCCCGGGACCAAGGACTCAGCCCGAGGTCGAGGGCCATTCTCTGGGAGATTGGAGGCGCTTGGTTTGTTACTAAGTATTTGACCTTGTGTCAAATTATGCAGCCTATGGTTGAGGCACCTGGTCTGTTACCAGGATAACACTATAAGCCCTAGACTGGGTCTAGGCATGTGTGACACCCTGACCCTCGATCAGTGGGCTTTGTGATCTTCTTCAAGGCTTTGCTACCCTTGGTTAAGACACCTTAGTATCTGATCTCGGTGTCACACGGAGTGTGAGATAAAAGCATTAGTAATTCTCTCTATTTACGATGATGTACTTTGAGTGGGGATGAAGGACTACCTTGACCACTTGTGTTGATCACAGGGCACTTGAAGAAGGCTAAAGCAAAAGTCTAAAATACATAAGGACCCTTAGTACCACTAAGGTGTCAAAGTGAAAGTGCAAAAAGACCTTTGGTACCACTAAAGGTAAAAGTCAAAGTGATTAAAAAATAAAATATTAATATTTTGTTCTTTTGAGTTTTGGTCCACTTACAGGTGACTAAAAGGCTATAAAAGAAGATCAATCCATTTCATTATTACACACACACTTTGCTCTCACAGGTACAGCTGCTTCAAGAAGAATTCGTTGGTTCACGAAGAAGGAAGTTGTCTTGTGTTTATGCCCTAGCATGGATGAGTCTAGCTAGGGCATCCACACCTATTGAAGTAAAACCCTAATCTAGGGTTTCATTAAAAAGGGAGCAAAGTCAGTTTTACCTTCTTTATGAGTTAGGGTTTTACCCTAGCTCTTATCTTCTTCTCCGGGCAGCTACCAGACTTCACAGGAAATCACTAGTCTTCATTGGGGGGTCTCTTTTCTCTTTCGGACAGCTCTTAGACCTCTGGGTAGCCTCCGCTAAGGGCTCGACCCCTTCTGCTAGCACCTCGGGTAGCTAAAAGGCTAGCCCGTAAGGGCTGTCGAGTTCACACAAAACCCTTAGGCAGTCAACGGGCCAGCTCGAGAGGGTTCGGGGTCTGTACAGACCCTCAGGAAAGCATAAGGCTAGCCCATGAGGGATGCCGACCACCCTTGGGCAGCCTACAGACTAGTCCGAATGGTGCTGGGTTTGCACCAAACCCTTGGGGAGTCCACGGACTAGCCTAGCAGAGCTCGAGCAGTCCACAGATCATCCCGACAGAGACCTAGGTAGAGTAGGGAAGGTTTGGGCAGGTCACCATGGATCCGGGAAGCAGCAGAACTGTACGCGCATCTATAGAACAGTCTGGGCAAGGTAGTAGTAACCCGAGGAGGGTAAAACAGGTCACGGGCAGACAAAGAAGGAATTTCGGGCAACCTGTGATTTCTGGCCAGGAGAGAGAAAGATTAGGGCAGCAAGCCCTAGTTTGGCTTTTTTGTGTAAAAGATTATCTTATGTGTAATTGTGGATCTATGGTACAAACCCAGTTAGGGTTTGAGAATTCTTGATGAACTCAGTCATCTCATTTACGAGATGAATTACTAATGCTTATGGGGTTTTTGTCCTTTAAAGGTTTCCCCAATGAAAAAGTCTTGTGTTCAATGTGTTAATGTGATTTACTACACTTGTCAATTGTTTTATGTTAGTCTGCAAATTTTAAAGTATTGATGCTAATGCTAAAAATTCAACATAAAGAGCTCTCTACAACCAGCATACATGCGTCTCCCTATTCTCCACATCAAACCCCTCGGGCTGCTCAATGAGTGCCTCCTCTTGTATCACTCCGTTGAGTAAGGCATTCTTGAAGTCCATATGATGAACGTGCCAACCCATCTCTGCTGCTAATGAGATAGTGGTCCGAATAGAAAAATATCTGGTGATAGGGGCAAAGGTCTCCCCATAGTCAATACCCTCCTTCTGTGAAAACCCTTTTGCCATGAAGTGCGCCTTGTACTTTTCCAAGCTTTCGTCTGCTGCATGCTTCACCTTGTAGGGACATCTAGATCCCACCACCTTTTTACCTTCTGGCCTCGGCACAACCTCCCATACCTAATTCTTCATGATCGAGTCATACTCCTCAACCATGGCTTCCTGCCACACATCATGTTGTGCAGCCTCCTCGAAACTAGAAGGTTCGGAGTTAATCAACTTTGTCATCAATGCCATATAACTAAGTTTCTTTAGTGGTTTGCTTTGTCTCATGGAGCTCTGTGGAAGAGTCACCTACCTAGAATCCTGAACTGTGGACCTAAACCACTTCGGTCGTGGCCTAGTGTCTACCAACTGCGGCTGCTGGATATCTGTTTCCTGCTACGACTCATCCTCCAAGTCAATGACTGAAGGATCCTGTCCACCTGACTCCCTTTGACTACCTGAACCTATGCTCCGTGTCTGTACCTGTACTTGTACTTGTGGCTCCTTCAACTTGACCCCCAAGTCCTGTCTTGGCTGCTCCTCTGCTGGTAAGTCCATAGATCTCCGTAAGGATCTGTCCTCATCAAACTGGACATCCTTGCTCACAATGATCCTCTTGCGAGCAGGAATATATACTTTGTACACCTTCAAAGTCTCGTTGTAACCAAGTAACCCCTTCTCTCCAGAAGGGTCCATCTTCTTCCTAGTGTCAGCATGAATGTCACAATAACAAACACTCCCAAATGTGCGTAAATGGCTCACATCTGGTCTAGTGCCTGTGAAGACCTCCTCAAGTGTCTTCCTCCCCAAAGTTGTGTGGGGATACGTATTTTGAATGTCTACTGCGGTCATGTATGCTTCGACTCAAAGGAATAGTGGTAATCCCTGATCAAATAGCATGGCCTTTGCTGCTCCTACCATTGTCCTGTTCTTTCTCTCTGCCACTCCATTTTGTTGCGCGGTATGAGGCACTGTGTGCTCCTTGATCCCCTCCAATGAGCAATACTCCAAGAACTCATTGGAGGTGTACTCACCCCAGTTGTTCGTCCTCAATACTTGGATCTTCCTTCCTGTCTGGTTTTGTACGAGAGTCTTGAACTCTCGAAACCTCTCAAAGACCTCTGACTTAGCCTTCAGGAAATAGATCCAGGTCTTCCTAGAATAGTCATTAATGAAAGTGACGCAGTCACTGTAGCCATTGAAAGATTGGACACTCATAGGTTTGCAAACATTCGAATGCACTAAGTCCAAGGTCCCCTTAGACTTGTGCTCAGTCTGTGGGAAAGGTTTCTTGGTGTTCTTCCCCAACGCACAACCCTTGCAGTGGTTATGCTTCTCTTGTACCTGAGGAACTCCAATGACGGCCTGTCTCAAATACCTTAGTGCTCCATGGTGTAAGTGTGCCATCCTCCTATGGCATAGATCACCCTAATTGTTGCTGCTGCTGACTAGAGCCTTTGCAGACTCACAATGTCATCTATACACCTTCCCACTCCGGATCTCAATCACCCAATCCAAACTCGTATCTGACCCTTTTGGCCTAATATACACTGTATGGTCTGGGAACTTCACCTGAAATCCCTTGTCCTCCAAAGTGGAAATGAATATGAGGTCTTATTCAACCCTGGAACATATAATACGTCAACAAACTGAGGGGTTTGCCAGACTCCCTCTGAAATGAAACAATGCCAACTCCCTACGCCTGATACCGCGCATCATCACCTAGCTCAATGTGGAGATTTAATCCACCCTCCTACAAGCTCTTGAAGAACCTCTTATGCCCTATCATATGACAAGATCCTCCACTGTCTACGTACCAAACGTTGTTGCCTGTGGTGCTTGCCATGCACGTTATCAAGCAGATATGCTGATTGAAGTTTTTGTTGAACTCCTCCACCTCTGTAGATCCTGCCATCTGGGTATTCTTCTTCTTCTTCTTGTCTGGGCACTCAAAGGCAAAGTGTCCTTGCTTGTGGCAAATAAAACACTTGACTTTGGACATGTCAAGGTTCTTCTTACCCCCTTTCTTTTTCTTTGCCTTACCCCTGCTCTTCCTTGCTAGGGCTAGGGCCTCTTCATCCACAATCTGTGGGGCACTGCTGGATGAACTTGAACCTTGACCCATGCAGGTCTCCTCTTGCACAAAGTCATCCCATATTCTCTTCCAATCAGGGAGCTTCTCCCTAGCTACAACACCTTTGACAAAGGTGTCCCATGGCTTAGAAAAGCCATTGAGGGCTATCTGAACTAGCTCCTCATCCTCGGTCTTAGAGCCAATAGCTCCAAATTTGTCTTTGATCTATGTGATCCTTGTGAGATAAGGCACCACTCCTTCACCTTTTGCCATCTTGGTACTGTGCGTCCTCTCTTGCAGCACCATCTTCCGGTTTTTGTTCTTCCTCTGGTAAAGTCCTTCCAATTCCTTCGACGTTTCCAATGCGGTCTTCTTCCTGGAAAGGTGATGGACTATGTGGTCCTTCACCCCATCCAAGATGATCAACATGGCTTTGGAGTCTAACTTCATCCATCTTGCCAACTCTGTTGGATCTGTAGGCGCAACCTTCGTGGAGTTAATGTGCTCCTCTGCATCACTGGCATCCAGGATCCTTGTGATTCTTTCTTTCCAAGTACGAAAGTTTTGAGCCCCTTGGAGTCTGTCCTCAACTCTTAGTTGCACGACCATTGTTAAAAACCTGTGTCAAATCTCCTCTTTATTTCATTAGTATATTTTGTTGGACGCATATGCTTTGTAAGTCGTCTCGTTAGTATGTTGTATTATCCCGCATTCATGGGGAGTAATAGTTATGTAGATTAGACTTAATATATAAGTACGTGTTGAGGCTAATGAAGGCATTTAAGAGTTACTTGTATTGAGCTTGCTCGAAGGAGGTTGCCCCCTCGAAGTGGCCCACGATCAATACATTTCCTTTTGTGTTTTTCTATTTCCGTTGTATCATGTATTTTCCTTTTTTATTGCAACAGGTTCCTCGCATCTGGTATCATAGCACTTTCTTGGGCTCGTTGGGTGGAATTTCTGCCAATTTTTTTTCTTTTGCAGTTTTTCCTAGTGCTGTGATTATTGTAGTAGTGCTCCTTCATTGCATCGGTATTATTCATCCGGATCAAGAATAAACCCTATCTGCTTAACTGTGGGATGTACTTGGGAATAGCCCTAAAACTCATTATGAGGAGTACCACAGGAACCCTGAAGTAGCTGGCCATTGAGAGGATCTGTCAAGCGAAAATGGCAACAATCCCTACCTGATTGACTAGTTTCCACCCGTGAGGTAAACCAAGAGCTGTCGTTTGTGGCAAAGCGGTTATCAGTTTTACCAGAGCCGTGGAGTGAGGGGTACTGCCCCAATACGCAAGCCGTTAGACAACATTTGTGGCCGAGTGAATCCCCTGAACCGTTGGGAATCCGAACATACCTGGGGTCCATATCTATTTCTAGTTGATAAAGCGTAGATTTTCACAGCCGCCACAGATTATGTCCATTGATTCGTAAAAAAAAAAAAATTCTGATTTTCGCTCCATTTCTTATTTTTTTGGCCATATCTTCTTTGTTTGAGCTCCATTTCCCTTGAAAATTCACTGTAACCCCGAAATTCTTTTCTTCATATTTCCTTCTTTGAGGACCCTATCCCAAATTCCACTCCCCGAAGCCCTAAATTCCACATTTGTCTATTTTTAGGGTTTGCCATAACTTTTTTGATTCTTACCTGATCACCTTCAAATTTTTCCATCGTGTTCGTTTCCCATTTCTGCATCCTTGTCCCTCTCTAACAAATTTTCCCATTCTTTCACCCCGCTTCTGAAATTCACATTTTTTACTTCCCTGCCCCTCAGAAAGTGTCCAAAACCTAGTCAAACCCCAATGACCCACCCAATATTTTCCCAACTCAAAATTTTCCTTTTCTAAAACCCTTTATGTTTTTATTTTTCTACTCATTTCCCAAAACAAAACAAAACAAAAAGAAAAAAAAAATTCATGCTTATGGTTGTCATCTGCGCAGGAGCAAATAAACAAATGGAAGAACTTGCTGCCCTCAAGACGAAACTTGAAGATCTGGATAAAAATTTTCTTGACCTCCATCTTCAGGATTTAGCCATGAGCAACTGACGACAGCCTGAGTCTTCTGCAAGACAGTAGGTTCTCTTCTAGCAACTTTCATGGGCCGAAGCTTGATTTTCCTCGCTTCAATGGTGATGATCCGACTAGATGGATTTATAGGGCAGAACAATATTTCTGTCTACATAACACTTTTGATGTCAATGAAGTCCCACTTACATCCTTTCATTTGGAACATGAAGCCCTTCAATGGTTTCGCTGGTACATCAAGGCTCATACAGAGCCAAACTGGACAGATTTTTGCCAACTCTTTTTGCAATGATTTGGCCCTAGTGCTTTTGATGACTTCATAGGAGCACTCACCAAACTTCACCAAACTGACATTGTGGGGGAGTATCAGACAGAATTTGAGAAACTGACCAATCACACAGAAGGAATGATGCATGCTACAGGAGTTGTTTTATCAGTGGTCTGAAAGATGCAATCCGATTTGAGGTTAAAATGTTTTGTACCAACACAATGATGGAAACCCTAGGGTTGGCTAAGTTGGTGGAGGACAAGGTCATGGCTCAAAAACGTTCCAAATCCACTTTTGTTCCATTCAGAAATATGGTTCCCCAAAGACCTCCAATCTCGCCAGCTCCTAAAACCACTCCTATCAAGCATTTGTCTAAAGCCGAGATGCGGGCACGTAGGGGAAAGGGGCTTTGTTATAATTGCGACAAGAAATTCACCCGAGGAGATCGATGTGTTGAGCAAAAGCTCTATCTCTTGGATGTAGATTCTCCACCTGCACCTGAAATTTCTGATGATGCTCAGGATCCAGTAGATGATGAGGATGAAATTCAGCAGCTGCCTGTTGACCTTCCTGTTCAGGACGACCAGCCAAAGATATCTCTCCATGCATTAGCTGGAGTCACCACCCCACAAACCATGGGGGTCAGGGGTTTCTTAAAAAAGCTCCCTCTTACAATACTGATTGATTCTGGGAGCACTCATAACTTCATTGACCCCGAGATCGCCAAACAGGCTGTATGTTTTGTCCATCCTTGCTCCAGCTTTGAAGTCATGATTGCCAATGGGGGCACCTTACCTTGCAAAGGGAAGTGTCGTAATGTGTGAATCTCTATTGGGGATTAAAACTTGCGCTCTGACATGTTTCCCTTGCCCTTAGGCGGATGTGATGTGGTTTTGGGCACTCAATGGTTACATACACTTGGACCCATTTTATGGGATTTTGTTGAACTTTGGATGCAGTTTTCAGTCAATGGGCAAAAACACACATTGAAGGGATTACAACCAGGGTCTCTCAGCATCATCAGTTCACATCGCATGGAAAAGCTCCTTAAGAAGAATTCACATGGTATCTTCGCTCAACTCCATTTCATTTAGATGCAACCTTCAATGCTCTCAACTACTCCCTTAGATCTACAACAATTTTTGGATCGATATGCATGTGTTTTTGGCATTTGCTGAGCCAGTGGGATTGCCACCTTCAAGACCAGAGGACCATCGTATTCCGCTCCTTCCTAGAAGCATCCCTCCCAACATCAGGCCCTATTGCTACTTGTTTCACCACAAGACAGAGATTGAGATGCTTGTTCGGGACTTACTGAAGCAAGGTATTATTCGCCCTAGTACCAGTTCCTTCTCTTCACCAGTTCTTCTTGTCCAAAAAAAAGATAGGTCATGGCGCCTCTGCATTGACTTTCAAGCACTTAATCACATCACAATCAAGGATAAGTTTCCAATTCTTGTTGTTGACGAGCTTTTGGATGAGCTTCATGGTGCTCATTTTTTCTCCAAGTTGGATCTTCATTTTGGGTATCGCCAAATTCGGGTTCATGAGGATAATATCCCTAAAACAACTTTCTGCACACATGATAGCCACTATGAATTTTTGGTTAGACCATTTGGCTTCGTGAATGCTCCTTCCACATTCCAGGCATTGATGAATAAAATAATCCGGCCCTACTTGCGAAACTTCATTCTGGTCTTCTTTGATGATATCCTCATCTATAGTAAAACATGGGCTGAGCATCTCCAACATCTGGATCTTGTATTGCAACTTTTTTGTGATCATCATCTTTGTGCCAAACAGTCTAAATGTGCTTTTGGGCAGAAGGAAGTCGAGTATCTCGAGCATATTGTTTCAGCACAAGGGGTTCGCGTAGATCCTGTCAAAATAGATGCCATGAAAAATTGGTCGCATCCTCAGACCCTGAAGAGCCTTCGTGGGTTTTTGGGACTGACTACTACCGCAAGTTTGTCAAGGATTCTGGGAAGATTGCAGCGCCATTAACAACTCTACTGAAAAAAGATGCTTTTACATTGACACATGTTGCTGAGTGTGCATTTGACAAATTGAAACAAGCTATGTGTACCACACCTATTCTAGCTATGCCTGATTTTTCCAAGCCCTTCACTATTGTGAGTGATGCTTGCAACAATGGACTTGGTGTTGTCCTCCTTCAAGATGAACATCCCATTCCGTTCATGAGCAAATCCCTTTCTGGTAAGAATTTAGCCACCTCTACATATGAGAAGGAAATGATGGCTTTTTTGCATGCAATATAGAAGTGGCGTCCATACCTCTTAGGAAATCATTTTTGCATAAAGACTAATCACCAAAGTTTGAAATATTTCTTGGAACAACGGGTCTCATTCCCAACACAACAAAAATGGGTTAGCAAACACATGGGTTATGACTATGAGATCACTTACAAGAAGGGTAAGGACAATCTTGTTGCGGATACTCTTTCCCACACATTTGATAACCATGTGTCTCTTTCAGCTATTTCTATGCCTATTCCAAATTGGTTACAATCTATTCAGCAAGGCTATGTCAATGACTCTTCATTATCTGAAATCATCCAAAAGTTGGCGAGTAACCCTTCTGTTGTACCGCATTACTCTTGGGATGGTTCTTCTTTATGATATAAGAGTTGTCTGGTGCTTCCCCAGAGCACGGATCTTCAACGGGCTGTCTTCTATGAACTCCATGCTTCTCCATCGGCAGGGCACTCTGGGTTCCTCAAAATGTATGAGCGGGCACGACGTATCTTCTTTTGGAAGGGAATGAAACAAGAAATTCAATAGATGGTTGTCGAATGTGATACTTGCCAGCACCACAAGGGTGAAACTACACTCCTTCTCGGATTGCTCGAACCTTTGCCCATCCCTGCAAGGATTTGGGTAGATATTTCGATGGATTTCATTGCAGGGCTCACTAAATCTGGAGGGAAGACCGTAATCTTGGTTGTGGTTGATCGACTCTCCAAATATAGTCATTTTTGTGCTCTCAGCCATCCATAATACTGCCTCCTCAGTCATACAAATTTTCATGGAGCAGATATTCCGTCTTCATGGAATCCCTTCTTCCATTGTCTCAGACCGCGACGCAACTTTTTCAAGTCATTTTTGGACCAAACTATTCCGCTTCACTGGCACCAAACTGAATATGAGTTCAGAATATCACCCACAAACAGATGGTTAGATTGAAGTCATTAACAAATGTTTGGAAACTTATCTTCGTTGCGTCACCTCTGAACAACAACATCAGTGGGCAAAGTGGCTCCCTCTCGCTGAATGGTGGTACAATACTTCCTACCATACTGCATCTAAAATGACTCCATATGAAGCAATTTATGGTCAGGCACCGCCAGTGCTCCTTCCATACACCCCCAATAATTCACCAGTTCAGGAAATTGACATGGTTCTTCGAAACCGAGATCAGATTGTTCACATTCTGTAGGACAATCTTCACATGGCAAGAAACCTCATGAAACAACAGGCCGATCAACACCGTTCTGAGCGCACTTTTCAAGTTAGTGATATGGTTTTTCTTCGTCTGCACCCTTACAAGCAATCCTTCTTGAAACTCAAAGGGCATTAGAAACTGGCTCTAAAGTTTTATGGGCCATATAAGGTTCTATAGAAGATTGGGTTCGTTGCTTATAAATTGGAACTTCCTCTTTCTCGTATTCACCCAAATATTTCATGTCTCTTCTCTTAAGAAAGTAATTGGCACCAACAACGGAGCACAAACTGTTTTACCAAAACTGGATAATGAAGGATCCATCAGTTTGGAGCCAGAGGCCATCCTCAATAAACGCATTCGTCAGCTTTGCTCTCAGTCCATCACAGAAGTCTTAATTCAATTGCACGACATGCGACTAGAGGATGCTAAATGGAACCACTCCTTAAGATTCACCAAGAGTTTCCACATCTAAAGCTTTGAGGACAAAGCTTTTCTAAGAGGGGATGTTAAGAACTCGTGTCAACCATCCTCTTTATTTCGTTAGTATATTTTGTTGGACGCATATGCTTTGTAAGTTGTCTTGTTAGTATGTTGTATTATCCCACATTCATGGGGACTAATAGTTGTTAAGTCGTCCAGTTAGTATGTTGTATTATCCCACATTCATGGGAAGTAATAGTTGTTTAGATTAGACTTGGTATATAAGTACGTGCTGAGGCCAATGAAAGCATCCAAGAGTTATTTGTATTGAGCTTGCTCAAAGGAGGTTGCCCCCTCGAAGTGGCTTGCGATCAATAAAATTCCTTTTGTGTTCTGCTATTTCTGTTATATCGTGCATTTTTCATTATTTATTACAGCAGGTTCCTCACAACCATAGTGAAGAGTACCTGTCAAACCCTAGATCTGAACTCTAGGTTTGTGTCTTTAATAGATCTGCCCTTGATCTATCAATACTGCTGCTCTGATACCATGTAAATTTTCTTTCAAAACTCAAAAACTAGGGCTAAATAGTATATTTACTTTTTACTTATAACCACACATGAATTTCTTTTACTATTATTGCAACAGAAAGTAAATACTGAGAAACATTAACAACAATCTCATAAATATAGACACAATGTTTTGGGTATGGAAACCCCCAGATAAAACCCAAGACGGGAAAACCGATGCAGCAGTCATATATGAAATTTTATTTAGAAGATATAGAACAATTACAATCCAGCAGATAAATTCACCCAACCTGGCGAAATAGAACTTCTACACAACACTTCTCAAACCCAACAAAACAATACGGCCCCTGCACAGCTGTACAACCTGCTGCGTTAGCAGTACGTAATCCGTACTGCTGCCTCTGCCAAGTTGTACGACCTCCCTCTCTGTGAGTGTGGACGTCCCTGCTCTCTTCCTGATCTGTCGACGAATATATCGTGTGAGAGCTCCTCGTACTCTCAACAAAACTTCTCTGTTTGACTTCTCTTTGTCTTTGTATCTCTCCTGTGTGTGTCGTCTCCACCCAATCTTCTTTTAACACAATGGCCAAGCGAAAACCCTATCACTCACTATGGATCAATGGATGTGATCCTCCAGTGAGATCAATGGCCAAGATTAGATTAGCCATCACTTAAATTATTTCACTTTTCACTTTATAAAAGTGATTCCATTAAGTCAAAATCAAATTAGATTAATTAATGTATTTTCCGAAGTCTAAACTAAGGAAAATCACATCAATACATTTGGATTCATGTTTAATGTCTTTCTAGAATGCAAGGACACATGCAATGCTAGAAGACCTTCCCTATTTTCACTTTCTAACAACTTCTCACTCATTAAATGAAATTAAGCCTAGTTTTCTAAAGAAAAGGTTGAATTTTGTGTTTTCCCCCAAATTCGTCCTTGTGGATAGCATCATTTGTAGTATGGAAGATGACATCTACATCATTGAGGACAAGGACAATATTAGACATGACTGCACATTGATCTTAAGAAGAGCAAAACCTCTAGGAAGAAACATAAGCAAAAATGAGCAGGAGACTTTAAAAAACCAAATAAGCAATGAAAACTTGGTTATTTTGAAAGAAGATAAGGGTGGGGTGACTATGATAATGAACCAAATAGATTACACTGCTAAGATGATTGACCACCTCATTGTAAGCAACAATTATAGGAAGCTAGGAGGTAACTCGATATCAATAGTAATCAAGGAAGTCAAAAAAGTGTTTTAAGGGGTCCAACATTTGTGATAGAACAAAAAAGCGATTGATGCCGAGTTGAGAAATAATTCCAAATATTTACGATCTGCCAAAATTTCACAAAGTAGGGATCCCTCTCAATTCGATTGTCACCACAATTAGATCCCCAACTTATGGATTGGAAAAATATGTTGCAAAAATCTTAGGTCCTGTAATATCCCAAATATTGATATTTTCTATTTCTATGCAAAGTTACTGAAATAGCCGGGCATGAATTGGCATGCAAAATTTCCCTATTTTATAGCTGAAATTAGGGTTAGGGTTTGCAGGATAGAATGAACACTTACCACTGATAAGCCGACTGAATATGCTCCAGACAGAATACGCATGCAAGATGAGTTGAGCTTGATAAAGATATGACCTTGTTTCCCGCTGCAATACCCCAGTAGGCTGAATCAGATAAGTGTGACGTTTTTGCTGAAGGGATGGTCAGTTTCAGCTGGAAATAGGTCGGAGGGTAGGTGTGTCTGTGCCGGAGAGGATGGTCGGAGCATGCAAGAGTTTTGACCTCTCCAGATGCCCTAGCGAATTGGTCTACCAATCTGCTGCTCACGCCCCCATAACCCTGTAATCCGCTGCTAGCTGCCCCGGATGGACAATCTGATGGTTGATAATCACTCAATGCAGTAGAGTGATCCTATCAGTGAGGATGCAGGCCACATGCGGAAGAAATATGGTGATCCAGAGTCCTGGTGAATGACTGGGGTTTCCCAGCTAAATGCCCCCAGCTGTACGGATGAACCTGCAAATAACCTTTAGACGTATATTGGAACACTGGATAATGATGATTGCAATAGACACGGTGACAAACCTGGATGGTTTATCTTGAAGGAGACTAGGGTAGATATCTCACTGCCAAAATCCCGTTAGTTGAAGACACCGTCTTCAACCCCAACTGCTGTGGCCGCACGCTGTGCTGCTACTCAAGAGCTCCAAAATCAATAATAATCCAAAAGTAAAGCCTCCATTCACTTTATCTTTCTTATATAACTTTCAACTGCGAAAACCCTAACTTTGATCTAATTAGGTCACTTTAACTTCTAATTTGTAGTTGACTTGCATGCATGCGCATGGAGACTTAATTGGGTGCATGCATCATTAAATAATGTTAGATGTCATGCATGCCGGTGGCGTTTGGCTCCGGTGGCCCTCTTTGACCCAAGGATGATATAATATTGATGCCCTAGATTTTCTGTAAATGGCATCAATCTTCAGTTGATTCCTTAATTGTCAGTAACTGCTCGAACCCACAGGAATCACATAGGTTAGCGGTTTGGTGCTCAATGCCTAAGCAGATGAGGACATTACAGTCCTCCCCACTTGAGATTGCTTGTCCTCAAGCAACTGCAAATTGGGATGCTGCAATACCTGTTCTCTTTCCCATGTGGCATCCTCTAGAGGTAGTTCTTTCCATTGAACTAAGTATTCTCTAATCACCTGGTTCCTGAGTTTTATTTTTCGAGTCTGTATGATCCGTTCAGGAATCAGTATCAATAGTCCTTCATCATCTAAAGGAGGTAGTTCTGTTGATGGAGCAATGTGTTGCCCTATGGTCTTTTTCAGGTTGGACACATGGAATACATTGTGAATTTTACTTTCCTATGGTAGTTCTAATTCATATGCCACCTTGCCCACCTTCCTGATTATTCTGGAGGGTCCATACAAGTGAGGTTTTAACTTTTCCGCTCCTTTCTTCTTAAGTGAAGACTGTCTGTAAGGTTGGAGCCTTAAGTATACCAAATCTCCTACCACAAAATTTCGCTCAACCCTGTGTCTGTCTACATACAACTTCTGTTGATTCTGGGCTGTTTGTAAGTTTTCTTTCAGGATTTTAAGAATATCCTGATTAACCTGTATCCAATCCTTTTCCTTAGGAGCCCTGCTGTCCCCGAATGCTAAATCTGCATAGTCCAAGGCCTCGTAGCCATATAATGCCTTAAAAGGTGTCATCCTAATAGACATGTGATAAGTAGTATTGTAGCAGTACTCTCCTAAGAGTAGCCATTTTATCTAGGTTCGCTGCTGCCCTGTTACATAGTTCCTCAGATATCCTTCTGGTAGGTTCGCTGCTGCCTTGTTATAACTCGTGTTGGTAGCAAGCTCGGCCCCCACTAATCTGAATAGTTTCTTGCTAGAAGGCACCTGTGAATCTACTGTCTCAGTCACTGACAATGGTCTTAGGTAACTCGTGTAACTTGAAGACCTCCCTGAAGAATGACTCAGCTACTTGAGATGCAGAGTAATCATATGATATAGAAAAGAAATGTGCGAACTTGGTCAGTCTATCAACCACGACATATAAACAATCTCGCCCTTGGACCTTGGGCAATCCTGTAATAAAGTCCATGGAGACACTTTCCCACTTCTGTTCTGGAATTGGTAGTGGCTGAAGCAACCTCGCTGGATGGATGTTCTCAACCTTGTTCTGCTGACATATGCTACATTCCCGTACGTTCTGCATAACCTCCCCTTTGAGGCCCTTCCATGAGAACCTCTCTCGGATCTGCCTGTAGGTCTTAAAAAAACCCTGATGTCCTGATAGTGGAGAGTCATGTGCTGCCTGTATGATTTTCTTTCTCAAAGTTGATTTTGGGACGAGGTATATCCTGTTCTTGTAATAGATGATGTCATCGACAATCTTGTACCTGTCATCTTGAATCTGTCCATCCAATAATTCGCAAGCGAATTTATTTTTGGAGTATTCTACTAAGAGAAGAGCCCTCCAAACTGTGGATATACTCATGAGAGATAATGAGGCGGGTCGCCTGGATAATGCATCAACTACTATATTATTCTTACCTTTTACATACTCCATCTCGAAATCGTAGGCTTGTACTTTGCTGACCCATTTCTGTTGGCACTCATTCAGTTCCTTCTGCTCCATGAAGTACTTGAGGCTGTTATGATCTGTATTGATTTTGAACTTACTACCCACCAGGTACTGTCTGAACTTCGTGAGAGCATGTAAGATGGCTAGCATTTCTTTGTCATATATGGGGTAGTGGCGCTCGTAGTTCTTCAGTTTTCGGCTCTCAAATGCAATAGAGTGATGGTTTTGCATCAATACTGCTCCTAGCCCTTTCATTGAAGCATCACATTCTACTACAAATGGTTGTGAGAAGTCAAGTAATGCTAAAACTGGGCAAGAACTCATAATGACTTTCATCTCCTCGAAAGTTTTATGTGTTAGTTCTGTCCAGGTGAATGCTCCCTTCTTTGTGAGATCTGTGAGGGGTGCGGCAAATTGGGAGAATCCCTTAACATACCTTCGGTAATAAGTGCAAAGGCCTAAGAAGCCTCTCAATTCTGTGACTGTTTTTGGCGCGGGCCAATCTTTGATAGCTTGTATTTTCTCCATGTCAACCTGTACTCCTTTTTCACTGATTATGTGCCCTAGATACAACATTTCCTTCATGCCAAATTCACACTTGGACATTTTCGCATAAAGCGAGTGTTCTTCTAGAATGCTCAATACTTCGTCCAGATGTTTCAGATATTCCTTCCATGTTTTGCTATAAATCAGGATGTCATCAAAGAATACTAGCAAAAACTTACGTAGCTGAACTCTGAAAGTATGGTTCATGCATGACTGAAAAGTGGCTGGAGCATTGGTAAGTCCAAAAGGTATGACCAGAAATTCATAGTGACCATAGTGACAACGGAAAGTTGTTTTGGAGATGTCTTGGTCCCTTACTCGGATCTAATGGTACCCCGAGCGAAGATCAATCTTGGTAAAGTATTTGGCACCCCGTAGTTCGTCCATGAGTTCATTAATCCTAGGGATGGGATACCTGTTTTAAATGGTGTTTTTGTTGAGTGCTCGATAATCGATGCACATTCGTAGTGTACCATCCTTCTTCTTGACCAAGACCACTAAAGATGCAAAGGGGCTAGAACTAGGCCGAATGTATCCAAGCTCCAACAATTCTTTGATCGTTTTCTTGATCTCATCCTTGTATCTTTTGGGATGCCGATAAGGAGTGGTGATGACTGCCTGTGTCCCCTCCTCTAGTTCAATGATGTCTTCAAAGCCCTGGTTTGGCGGTCTACCTGCTTGAAGGTCCCGAAATACCTTTTCGTGCTTTTGTAACAAGGCCTGAATATCACCTAGGTGTTGTGTGCTGTTCTCTGTAGGTTTCCTAAAGGTGACAAAACATTCTGCAGCCCGTTCTATGTCATCCTGTCTGAGTACTGCCTCCATTCTCTGTGAAGAGACCGGTTTTGGGGGATAAATGTTCATGCCCCTCAAAACTACCCAGCCCCTGGAATTCCATTTCCATTGCCCGGTAGTCTGTAGTATATTTCCCTATTGAATAAAGCCATTGAACACCTAATAAAGCCACTAGTTTTCAGCCATCGGTTTCAAGTAAAATTTATATCACTGTTTATGACATTCTCAGAAAAATAAAGTGCTGGAAATAAACAAAAATTTTCAGACTTAAAAAACTGCAGTAAACAATCTTTTCAGTGACAGGAAATAAATTTCAGCACACCATTTAATCACACACAACACTAGGATATTTGGCCAATGGCCTTAGAAAAACCCACTAGGGGAAAACCAGTTAGAGAGAGAGTATTTTTATTTTTCAAGAGAAGTTTATCATTTATAGCAATACATAGAAAATATCAAACCAACTTATCTCAACCCGGAAGATAAATTCTGTCTCGATTTGCGTGTCGAGCAGTAAAAATCAAACTTCGATTTTTTTTATTCTGTTTTTTGCCTCGATTTTCGTGCCACTGCACAGACAAACTGTACGGACCGTATGGACTATACGGACCTTGAAATCCGTGCCCAAAAAAAATTCTCGAAAATCATGCCCAGAAATCTGCCTCGAAAACTGTGCCTGCTGCCTCGAAAATCGTACCGTACAGACTGTATGGTCCAACAATAAATGTTGTCTTCACCTCGATTTTCGTGCCCTCTTTGCTGTTGTCCTTTCCCTCGATTTGTGTGCTGCAAAATTTTTCCTCTTGCTCAGGAAAAATGGAAACTTTCTCTCTTCTCTCTCTCAGCTCTCTCTTCTCACTTCAATTTGCAAAAGTGAGGCAAAATGCCTTTCCCATGCCTTTTTGAGTAAACCCTAGGGTGAGTCTAATCCAACGGTGGAGATTAGATTAGATCAAGGGCTGAAATTAAATGCTCATATTTTATTTCTAAAATATTAATTTCACTCACCCACTTAAATTTATCAAAAAGTGACTTTAATGCTCTAAAGTCAAATTAAATGCTTTTACTTAAGTCATTTAATGCAAGGGTCACTTTATGTCCCCTCTCTAAGTGACCAAGCCAAAAGTCACTAGGGGAACACTTCCCTAAGTACAAAACTAACACTCCCTCTTACTGAGGAAGGTGTTCTGCACCACTCCCAACTTGTCTTTGAAGAAGACAAACTTGCCTCTCCCCAAAGACTTCGTCAGTATGTTTACTACCTGCTCATCAGTGGAAATATACTGAAGCTTGACTGCTCCTCTCTGAACATAGTCTCAGATGAAATGATATCTGATCTCTATGTGCTTTGACCGGTCATGAAAGACTGGATTCTTAGAGAGTTGGATGCAACTCTGATTGTCACAGTAAATCACCGTAGGCCTAAGCTCCTGACCAAATAAATTCACTAGCAACTTGCGAAGCCACAAGGCCTCACAGTTGGCCAAACTAACTGCCATGTACTCAGTGTCTGCAGTACTCAATGCAACGGACTTCTGCTTCTGACTAAACCACGACACTGCTGCCGAGCCCAAACTGAAACAACATTCGAAAGTGCTCTTCCGGTCTGCCACACTGCCTGCCCAATCTGAATTTGTATAGCCAACCAATCTGATCCCCTCTGACCTCCTGTAGTCCAAACCAAAATCCATTGTCCCTGAAAGATAGCGCAACACATGTTTTGCAGCGACCCAATGCACAATGTTAGGCTCAACCATGAACTGGCTAAGAGTGTTCACTGCAAAACACAAATCTGGCTGAGTGTTGACCAGAGACATCAATGACCCAATAAGTTGACGGTATAAAGTAGGATCCACTAACTCTCCCTCAGAAGCATGAAGCTTCTTCCAGTTGGTGATCATAGGTGTCGACATAGGCCTGCAATCCTCTATCCTGGATCTCCTCAAAATATCAACCGCATACTTTCCTTGCCCCAGGAAAATATGTCTAGGCTCCTGCCAAACCTCCAATCCCAAAAAATAATGCATCAGCCCAATATCAGTCATCTTGTACTCTGCTGCAAGATCCTTCTTGCAAGCTACAATGGGTCTCTCTCTCCCTGTGATAAACAAGTCATCAACATATAGCAGAAGAACAAGCGGATCATCTCCAACCATGATGAAGTAGAGATTTAGATCTGCTTCACTCTTCTGAAACCCCATACTCGGCAAGTAAGAATCAAACTTGGAGTACCAAGCTCTTGGAGCTTGCTTAAGCCCGTAAAGGGCCTTCTTCAGCCTGCATACATGTGTCTCTCTATCATGTATCTCAAAGCCCTGAGGCTGCTCAATGTAAATCTCCTCCTGTATGATCCCATTGAGAAATGCGGTCTTCACATCCATCTGATGGATCTTCCAACCCATTTTCGCCACAATGGAAATTAATGCCCTAATAGACGTATACCGAGCAACCGACACAAAAGTCTCATCATAATCAATGCCCTCAACCTGTGAAAACCCCCGCGCTACAAACCTGGCTTTGTACTTCTCCACACTCCCATTTGCCGCATGCTTCAGTTGGTAAAGCCAACGAGAAGTTACCATTGACTTCCCCTCCGGTCTCGGAACAATCTCCCATACATCATTCTTCATGATGGAATGGTACTCATCCATCATGGCATCTCTCCATACCGAATGCTGGGAGGCCTCCTCAAAAGTAGAAGGCTCAGAATCTCGTGTACAAGCCACCAACACCATGCCCAATTTGTCAGGCATCTTGATGGCTCTCACCTTGTCACTGGGTGTCCCAACTTTTAAGGTATCTTTCAAGGTCTCCCGAAGCCACTTAGGCTTCTTTTTCCCTGAACGTTCTTCCCACACTGGCCTGTCCTCATCTGAAGAACTATCGGAGGTAGAAGCCCCGGTCACCTGTGAACCTGAAGCTGGTGGCCAACACCAGGTGTACCTTGTAATCCTGATCCCGATCCCCTGTAAGGTGTACCTGTAATAGTAGACCCATCACTTGTCCCCGAAGACCCTGCTGGCCTAACCACTGAACTTGGTGAACTTGTGGCAACACTCTGTGGTCCTGTAACCCCGGAAACCTGTGATCCTGACTGTTGTGTAGATGGAACCTGTGCCACAACTTTAGGTGCAGGGACCTGCTGCTCTCCTTGCTCTAACTCTCTCGACCTCCTAAAGGCTCGCTCCTCCCCAAACTTCACATCCCTCCTCACCACCACTTTCCTTTGAGAGGGAAGAGAAATGCGGAAAGCCTTCTCGCAGTCTCATCATAACCCACAAAGATGCCCTTCTCTGCAGTGGGCTCTAACTTTGTCCTCTTCTCTGAAGGGACATGAGAGTAAGTTAGACTACCAAATATATGAAAATGGCCAACCTCAGGCTTCTTGCCTGAAAAGCACTCCTCAGGTGTCATATTCCCCATTGCCTGATGGGGACTCCTGTTCTAAAGGTATACAACAGTGCTGCAAGCCTCAACCCAAAGAAAGAAAGGAAGTGACTGGTCATGTAACATAGCTTGGGCTGCTCTAACAATGGACCTGTTCTTCCTCTCTGCTACTCCATTATGCTTTGGAGTATACGGAACCGTCAACTGTCTCCTAATCCCCTCCTGTCTACAAAATCCATCAAACTCGTTGGAGGTATACTCACCCCCGTTATCCGATCTCAAAACTCGGATCTTCCTCCCTGTTTGGTTCTCCACAAGAGCTTTGAACTCTTGGAACCTCTGCAAGACTTCCTCAGACTTCTTGCTCTTCAGAAAGTAGATCCAGGTCTTCCTGGAATGGTCATCAATGAATGTCACATAATACTCGTATCCTCTTAAGGACACAGAAGACATAGGTCCGCATAAGTCTGAATGTATCAAGTCAAGAGTACCAGCTGACCTGCTATCACTGCTTGGAAAAGCAGTCTTGGTGTGCTTTCCCAAAGCACACCCTCTGCACACATCACTCTGCCCTGTGCTGAACTTTGGCAAACCTGTCACCATGTGCCTCAACAACCCCAAGGCTGGATGATGCAAGTGAGCCATCCTCCTATGCCAAAGCTGACACAACTCACTGCTGCTGCTATGTGCTAAAGCATGCTGCGGCTGAAACAAGAGCCTATACAGTTTCCCACATCTCACTCCAATGGAAACTAAAGCAGATGGTCCTGCAGTCTTGGGAAACATATGCACGTGTCCATCAATGAAAGACACCCTAAGACCTTGATCCTCGATCATGGAAACTGACACTAGGTTCTTCTTCAGCCCAGGCACATACAATACATCCTGCAATACCATGGGACTCATGGACTCCCTCTGAAATGTAATGGTCCCAAGTCCAACTGCACTGACTATTGAGTCATCTCCCAACACAACCTCCACATGTGTATCTGCCTGTGAAAGCTCGGAGAACATCTCACGAGTACCTGTCATGTGGCTCGAGGCTCCGCTATCTATGTACCAAGTGTTGGAAGTAGATGCACTGTAAGAATGGTTTGTTACATAGGAAAACTCCCTCTGTTTGTCAACATCCACACTGGTGAGAATGGATGCTCTCTCTCTCTCAATATACCCAGTGCATAGTGAAAACTCACTCTGAAATCTAGCTGCAAAATCATCGATCTCAGCTGAAGCGGCTGTTTGCTGCTGCTTCTTCTTCTTCTTGTTCAGACACGTAGCAGCATAGTGTCCCATCTTGTCACATGCAAAGCACTTCACAGTGCTCATATCCTTCTTCTGCCCATCTTGCTGCTGCTTGGCCCCACCCTTCTTGGGACCCTTCTTGCTCTTCTTCTTCCCCTTCGCTGTCAATGCCACATCCTCCTCATCCCCTCTACTAGTAGAGCCATTGCACTACAAGAAACCCCTCCGAGTCTCCTCCTGAACAAAGTCATCACATACTCTGTCCCAAGATGGTAAGTTCTCTTTGGCCACCAACCCCTAAACAAACACAGCTCAAGGTGCAGTCACCCCATTAAGGGCTGTCCGCACTAACTCAGGAGCATCAATGGCCACCCCAACAGCTGCAAGCTCATCTCTCCCCCAGGAGATCCTAGTAAGATAAGTCATACATGCCTCTCCTTTGACCATCTTGACGTTCTTCAGCTTCTCTCTAAGTACCATCTTCCTGTTTTCATTAGTACTAGCAAACAAACCGGTCAAAGCAGTCCACATTTCATGCGCATGATCCTTTGCTGAAACATGAGGAATAACATGGCCTTTAACAACATCTAAGATTATCCTCATGGCTTTAATATCCTTTTTATTAAAGGCTGCAAGTAATACTGCATTAGTAGAAGGAGGAATAGTAATGGGATTTGCTGTAGTGTTTCTAACTACTTCCTCCCACAATTCATGCTCCCTCAGCACAAGTAAAATCCGGGCTTTCAATGAGACAAAGTTCGCTGCCCCATCCAACCTATCCTCAGTTCTCAACCCCACGGAAGTCATTTTCTCAAAGAACAAGTTTCAGCAAAATGTACTACTGTCACAATGGTTTTTCTGAATTCTGGAAATGACTGTTTCATTGCTAAAATTTAATTTTCTGCCATAACCCGCTCGACACCATGTAGATTTTTCACTAGTTCTTAGCCACCAGTTTCAAATAAAATTTATATCACTATTTATGACATTCTCAGAAAAATAAAGTGTTGGAAATAAACAAAAATTTTCAGACTTAAAACACTGCTGTAAACAATCTTTTTAGTGACAGGAAATAAAAATCAGCACGCCATTTAATCACACAGAACACTAGGATTTTTGGCCAATGGCCCTGGAAAAACCCACTAGGGGAAAACCAGTCAAAGAGAGAGTATTTTTATTTTTCAGGAGAAGTTTATCATTTACAGCAAGACACAGAAAATATCAAACCAACTTATCTCAACTCGAAAGATAAATTTTTGTCTTGATTTGCGTGCCGAGCAGCAAAAATCAAACTCTGATTTTTTTCTGTTTTTTGCTTCGATTTTTGTGCCACTACACAGACTGTATGGACCTCGAAATCCGTGCCCAAAAAAAATCTCAAAAATTGTGCCTGCTGCGTCGAAAACTGTACCATACAGACTGTACGGACCAGCAATAAATGTTGCTGTCTTCACCTTGATTTTCGTGCCCTCTTTGCTGCTGTCCTTTCCCTCGATTTGTGTGCCGCAAAATTTTTCTTCTTGCTCAGGAAAAATGGAAACTTTCTCTCTTGTCTCTCTCACCTCTCTCTTTTCACTTCAATCTGCAAAAGTGAGGCAAAATGCCTTTCCCATGCCTTTTTGAGAAAACCCTAGGGTGAGTCTAATCCAACGGTGGAGATTAGATTAAATCAAGGGCTGAAATTAAATGCTCATATTTTATTTCTAAAATATTAATTTCACTCACCCACTTAAATTTATCAAAAAGTGACTTTAATGCTCTAAAGTCAAATTAAATGCTTTTACTTAAGTCATTTAATGCAAAAGGGTCACTTTATGTCCCCTCTCTAAGTGACTAAGGCAAAAGTCACTAGGGGAACACTTCCCTAGGTACAAAACTAAAAGTATCTGCCACATCTACTACATAAAATGAATCTGTCATCTGATAGTTGCCGAATGTGATATTCGATTTCGGAATCCAATAGTTGCACTCCATGCTGGAGTTCCCAGCTACCGCTACAGTAAATCCCTCGAATTTCTCGGTCTGAATACCTCTCTTGGCTACACAAGCGGAGTCAATGAAATTGTGGGTTGCTCCCCGATCAATCAATACTCCCACTCTGTGGCCCTATATTACTCCTTTGACCTTGAAAATATGAAATCTTGGTACTCCAGATAATGTAGCAATGACTCTCTCTGGTGTATCACCCTGGAGTGATTCTTCCTCTGCTACCCATAGTTCTTTTGTGGCCTCCTGCTCATAATCCTCCTCGTCACTATCGGAATACACTTCGATGTAGTGAGCCTTTGCCTTCCCTGTACACCTATGCCCTGGCACCCATGGTTCTTGACAAGTGAAACATAATTTCTTTCGCCTCAAATCTTTCCTAGTGTCCTCGTCTAACCAGGTTTTCTTGGGAATATCCTGCTGGAAAGGTTTCTTGTCCTTGTCCTTGACAGGAAAGTTGGTTTTGAGAGGGAACTTGTTCTTCGGAACTGAATCCCGGAGATCTCTGGCTCTGCTAATGGCATCTTGCAGAGTGGGGGGTTTGTAGGCTTTCACCCATCCCCATAGTGGCTCAATTAGGGCCTCAGTGAATAACATCGTCAACCTGCTCTCTAACACATCTGTTACCATGACTGTTATCTTCTGGAATTTTGAGATGAAGGCCTCTGCGCTACCTGTCTGTTTGAGTTGAGCCAACTCTCTGAAATGTATCTCTGGATCCTTCTTGTTAAACCTCTCCATGAGCTTCTGAGTGAGCTCTTCGTAGGAGTGTATGGTGTTGTGACCCAATGTCACCAATCCGTGGTACCACCACTCATGAGCCTCTTCGTCCAAGTGGAGTGTAGCCAATTTAATGGCATCTGTTTCTGTCATGGGATTGAGTTGGAAATAGATATTCAACTTTTGAACCCATATCCTCGTTGGACCTTCGCGAGTCCCATCAAAGTTTGGGATGGTCAACTTGCCCAAGGTTTTCTGCAACTCATAGTTGTGGAATCCCTTGTTGAAATTCTTGGGCCTGTTCCTACTCTTCATGTTGCAAAAATCTGAAAAAGACATGGCGGCATGAAACTCATCCCCTAAGTCTCTTTATTCTTGCAAATAAGCCCCAAAGGGTTCGTTAGGCTCTACCTGCATGACTGGACCTCCTACTGCATCTGCCAAGAAGTGAGGCATAGTAGGCCTGTTGGAAGGTCTGCTATAGATGTGCGGTGTATTCTGTATATTGGTGTACGCAACCTTTCCACTGCTGTTTGTAGACCCTCGATCTACCGGTGAGGGAGGTGTACTGTTGTTACCTAGTTCTGGTTTCGCCGATAATCTGTTGATTGCATTGAGTACATCTTTTTGCCCTTTGGCTAAGTCTTGCAATGCAGATACTAAGTTGCGAAACTCCATCCTGTCTTCATCTTCCCCCGTTCCTTTTCCCCTGTCAGAGTGTATACCTGTTGCTTCTATGTCTGAGTTGATATCTTCTAGTTGGGTATCCTCAAAGTCCTCCGTGTACCTACTCCTTCTTTTCCTATAGGTTACAAAAGGGTCCTCTTCTGTATTCGTCTACTTCTCATTTCTTCAGCCCACAGCTGGCCAAGAAGATAGCTCTGATACCACTGTAATATCCCAAATACTGATAGTTTCTATTTCTATGCAAAGTTACTGAAATAGCCAGGCATGCAAACTACCATGCAAAATTTCCTTATTTTATAGCTGAAATTAGGGTTAGGGTTTGCAGGATAGAATGAACACTTACCACTGATAAGCTGGCTGAATATGCTCCAGAGAGAATACACATGCAAGATGAGCTGAGCTTGATGAAGAAATGACCTTGTTTCCTGTTGCAATACCCCGGTAGGCTGAATTAGATAAGTGTGATGTTTTTATTGAAGGGATGGTCAGTGTCAGCTATAAATAAGTCGAAAGGTAGGTGTGCCCGTGCCGGAGAGGATGGCCGGAGCATGCAAGAGTTTTGACCTCTCCAGATGCTCTAGCGAATTTGTCTACCAATCTGCTGCTCACGCCCCTACAACCTTGTAATCTGCTGCTAGCTGCCCCGGATGGACAATCTGATGGCTGATAATCACTCTATGCAATAGAGTGATCCTATCAGTGAGGATGCAGGCCACATGCGGAAGAAATATGGTGATCCAGAGTCCTAGTGAATGACTGGGGTTTCCTAGCTAAATGCCCCCAGCAGTATGGATGAACCTGCAAATAACCTTCGGACATATACTGGAACACTGGATAATGATGAATGCAATAGACATGGTGCAAACCTGGATGGTTTATCCTGAAGGAGACTAGGGTAGATATCTCACTGCCGAAATCTCGTTAGCTGAAGACACCGTCTCCAATCCCAACTGCTGTGGCCGCATGCTGTGCTGCTACTTGAGCTCCAAAATCAATAATAATCCAAAAGTAAAGCCTCCATTCACTTTATCTTTCTTTTATAACTTTCAACTGCGAAAACCCTAACTTTGACCTAATTAGGTCACTTTAACTT
The DNA here is from genome assembly GCA_001517045.1 of Pseudotsuga menziesii. Classification (NCBI taxonomy): domain Eukaryota; kingdom Viridiplantae; phylum Streptophyta; class Pinopsida; order Pinales; family Pinaceae; genus Pseudotsuga; species Pseudotsuga menziesii. The sequence continues at coordinate 289,320 of LPNX010477416.1, forward strand.
CTAATTTGCAGTTGATTTGCATGCATGCACATGGAGACTTAATTGGGTGCATGCATCATTAAATAATGCTTAGATGTCATGCATGCTAGTGGCCCTCTTTGACCAAATGGTGATATAATATTGATGCCCTAGATTTTCTGTAAATGGCATCAGTCTTTAGTTGATTCCTTAAGTGTCAGTAACCACTCGAACCCACAGGAATCACATAGGTTAGCGGTTTGGTCCTCAATGCCTAAGTAGACGAGGACATTATAGGTCCTTCGGTAGGAAAAATGGATTCCTTCATAGAGGATTCCACCAACTTTATAAGAATTATAAGGAATGAAAAATTTGAACCTGGAGATATCCTCATCTGTTTTGATGCGATCTCTCTATTTATGACTATCCCCCTCAGTAAAGGAGTGCAAGTGATGAAGGAGGTTATGGACCCAAAAACAAGTAAGTTAGTGGAAGTATCTCTTCGCTAAACATTGTTTAGTTTTCAAGGAGAATTCTATGAGCATATCGGTGGTGTAGCAATGGGATCCCTTGTATTTCCCATAGTCGCCAATCTCTTCATGGAGAAATTCGAGAAAAGGGCGCTAGACACATATCAAACTCAAAAGTGGAAGGGTTGGTTTTTATATCCTCTTTTGAAGAATTGTTAAGAATGGATAAATTTTTAATAGGCTACATGGTCTAAAGCTTGAGCATATTTGATCAACAAGGCTCCCTTGGCCAATAATGGTTAATGTACCTCATCATGTTACATAGCACAAAAGGAAAATAGAGGACTAATCTAATTTTCAAAATCAAACTTACAATGGATATTTGAAAGGGTGTGCTACGAACTGAGTTGCACTCGGTTGGACTTTCCAGTGAGCCGCCAAAGATGAACAAACACTTGTTCAAAGGCAGAGTTTAGAAGTCCAGCAGGCCTTCTTGGCCCTTTTATTTTTTTTGTACCACATGTTCATACCCCCTTGGGGAAATTGTAATAAATGTGCTAGCATGAGAGCTGTATGTAAAAGACTCGGCTTCCTAAGACTTAGACATCAATTCGACTAGCCTAGATTGTTTTTTCCCCGGATAATTATTGGTTGTTGAACAAACGACTAATAATTTTCAAGTTTTTCACTCATACCTCAAAAGCTGGGGTAGTCGTCTTGGTGGTTAGGCCTTAGGAGGTTATTAGAGTCTAAGTGTTAATGTATATGAGCATGCTAGGCATCAATATTGAGTTGTATGGACATGTGCTAAGTCCCCCTAAGTTTTTTTTAATTTCGAGAAAAATAAATTTTCTCGCAAAATTAGGTCATTTTTAAAGGTTTGATTAAAAATCTTGTAAAAGGCATACCAACTTGATCTGGAGGCGGAATTTGGCGTGGGGATGCTTGTTTTCACACTCAGAGCATACTCTTTACGCCAAAATTCACTTTTCATATGCTTTGGGTGATCAAAAAGTCACTTAAAGCCATTTTTTGCTAACGGTGCATCAAAGTGTCAGTTTAATGTTAACAATGCGACAAAATGGCAAAATAAATTAAAAAAAAATGTCAAAGGAGACAAGTTTTGACATGTTGGGTGACATGGCAAACTTGTCTCCCTTGAATGGCGACCCCATCATTTGGAATAAGCATCACTTTGCTTTATATTTTGGAGACTAGTGAATACATTATAACTAAATGGCGTGCCCTCATCATTTGGAATAAGCATCACTTTGCTTTATATTTTGGAGACTAGTGAATACATTATAACTAAATGGCTCGCCCTCTTCCAAGCCTCATGTCATATGAGGGGGCCCATGTTTATGATTGGGGATTGGAGTTTATGATTGACGACTAGAATTGATTGAGTGGTGGTTGGAGTTGATTGAGTGGTGGCGACTTCCTATGCTCCAATGATGCACCCCCTTTCTTCATGCTTGCGCTTTGGGAATTTGGCATTGAAGTATTGGATAAGATGTGAAGTTGGGTGAGGTAGGTGCATCTCTCAAGAGGTGGCACCTGCCACTCTTTGTTCCTCTCCACCTCAACTAAAGTATAACTACAATGCATCCCACAAATCACTCATAAGACTCGACTTATCTCTCAGTTGGAAGGTGTCCCCCCGAGTCTCTCTAATTCTATATAATGAAGGCATGTTGCCTTTGTTTTGATCAGAAGGTGGAACCTCTGCTTGCGCTATTGTTGTAATACTTTTTGTTTAGCAATAATAAAGAAAGGCTTTGGAGGCTCATGCTAGTGTTCTCATTGGATGTTTGGTTGATTTGCTCTTCATGAACCATTGAGGTAAACTGTCTCTTTGCAAAGTTTCTTTACAAGTTTGGAGTTCTAATATCCTTTCAAGGGAATTTTCATTCTAGTAGGATAAGAAGTAAGATTTGAACAATTTGCTTCTCATTCTTAGTCTTGTGAACGATCTAGAAGATGTTGTCTATTCTTGTTTGAATGCATATATTTCTACATCTTTTATTTGGTTAACACTATCATGCGTTAACTACCTTTTTGCAAGCGTTTGTGAAGTATTTCAGGTGACCAAGCGGGAGAAATTTGTGAGCTTGCTTGCTCTCCTTTTTCTCAAGCATTTTTGAAAGAAGACGACTCCATTGCCCAAGCTTTTCTTGCCAATCTAACTATTGGTTCTTATTTCTTCTAGATCCATAAGTTCTTTATTTCCTTCAGTTATCCTTTTTTAGATCTATCATTAAAGAAAAATTATAAGTAGATCTATGAGCCTAGTTTCTAGTTTGCTTTCAAGATTTATTCAAAGATCTAGATCTAGTTGCTTTATCTTCCTATTGCAGGTTTAAACTTCAAAAATTTTAAGGGCTTGATTAAGAAGAATTTGTGTTTTAATTCTCTCATCTAGCATTTACTGATTTTCTCATTTGCTTGCCCATCTCTTATAGAGGCAAGCAAAGATCCTAAGAAGGCAAGCTTTAAATTTTGCATTTTTAAGTTTTATTTTTTAAACTTAGAAAAATTTTGCAAAATTTTGTAGTTTTTCCCAAACACTCCTAAAGTGTTTGGGACCATGTTCTAACAATTGTTGTTGGTTGTTTTTTTCATTCGATGCACAAAAAGAGCGTTCTTAGCATTTTCTTCTGCTGCACATTGTCATCCCCATTCTCCATTCTCCTTCTCCATCCGTTGCGTTACTCCACGTAATCAGTCATCTCCTTCTCATGCCCCCCAGCTCCCTCTCCTTCCACACGCCCACTACATTCCCACGTGCACACACAATCCTCCTTCACTTCCACATCTCTAGCACTCCAGCGCACTCCGTAGACCCCTCACTCCACTCCATCGTTGATCTTACACCCACACACTCTTTCAATCTGTTACCACCTAAGTTGTACTTAGTGATTTTTATCAAGTGAGCCTGGTGAACCGGACAAAGATGATTTGTTAGGACTTTAGAAGACCTTCGGAAGTGCTTCTTAGAAGTGCTTGTCGTACTATATCACTTGTTCATACCCCCTCGGGGGAGTTGTAATAAATGTTCTAGCATGATAGTGTCTGTAAAAGACTCGGTCTCATAGACTTTATTTGTCAATCTGATCAGCCCAGGGTGTTTTTTTCCTTGGTTATTATTGGTTGTTGAATAAACGACTTATAATTTTTGAGTTTTTCACTCAATACCTCCAAAGTTGGGGTGGTCGGCTTGGCATTTAGGCCTATTGAGGTTATTAGAGTCTATGTGTCAATGTATAAACATGCTAGGCATTATGGTTGAGTCATATGAACATGTCTAAGTCCCCCTAGGTTTTTAATTTTTTTTAATTTTTAAAATTTTTCAGTGTTTTTTATTAAAATTTAATTTTTCCAAAACTTAGGCTATTTTTTAATAGTTTAATTGGAAAAATTGGTTTTGTAATAAAAGTGGGCTCAATAATCAGTTTCAGTCATGTAGGTGCTCATTTTCAAGCTAAGAGCACCCAATAAACCTATAGACCTTCTACTTCCAAGTTTTGAGTGATTTTCCATCACTTAGGTCAGAAAGCCCCAAAAAATCAAATATTGATTATTTAATTGATGAATTAATTAAATAATGGAGAAACCCCCAAATCCTAAATCATTGGGATTTGCTCCGATTTGATTGAAATCAGTCTCATCGACTTGGGATTGACTGGATCTGACAATTCCTTAATTGAAGGAGGTGATCTGGGCTGATTTGGGAGTGCACCACAGCATGCAATCTTGGGAATTTCGCCCTCCCTCTCTCCTCCACACGTGTGGGCTCATCTGGATGATTTTTGGTGGATGCTTCAGTCAACAGGTTGAGGTGTCAGTTAGATCAGCTCTCCGATTGACAGTTAGACTCAGTGGAAGCTCAATTCAGCTTCAGATCAGGCATTGATGGGCTCTCCTTCAGTTGCAGTCGTCTATCTCCTTGGGATTTGTGCCCCCTCTGGGATGGGGTTTCAATTTTTTGTATAAATAAAGCATTGCTGCCTCCTTTCCGAGTTAGTTAGAGTTGGATTGAGGAGCCATTGCTGTTGTAATACCGTGTAATATCTTTTGCTATTGGGATAAAGTGAAGCTTTGGAGGCAAGATGGTGTCATGTCATTATATGTGTGGATGAGCATTGCCATGTTTCACTGAGGTAACTTGTATCTATGTTCATAATTTGCTGATTGTTTGTGGATTTTAATCTATCCCTAATTGATTTGAATTCTTTTCTTATGTAAACTATTGTAACACCGGATTTAATTATTGTGAATGATACTGTAAATTCCTGAGCAATACTCATCCGTTTCCTATGTGGTTTGTTTTGTTCAGTTTGTATCTTCATACTCCTTTTACTGCAATTATAATTCTGAACTATCTGCTTGAAGATCTAAATGGCATTCAAATTCTAATACCAAGACTCCATCAAGTCATCAATAACCATGCAAACCACCTGTGAGGTTTCCAAGCCTTCTCCTAGGGTACCATGACCCTATCAAAGCATAAATGACCATAGAATGGGTCATTAATGCATCTTCAACCCATCAAGGGCTTCTTCGTCGTTCACAAGGGCTTCAACACAATCTCCAGGGTCTTCAACATCATCAACAAGGTCTTCAACATCGTCAACAGGGTGGTGGCTCCAAGATCCAACCTTGTGGGTACATGGACCTTGTCAACTGGATACAAGGTGCTTTAAGACACAACCCATCTCTGTAAGGGCTCCAAGGCACTGGATGTAAGGATACTGAGATCATCCATACCTGTGCACTGCAAGAGGGACTTCGTGGCATCAATAATTACCTTTGGGGCCACTGCAAGTTCATGTTGGCATCAATGACAATTCAATCAACAATCTCCCCCTTTGTCATTGATGACAACAGCTCATGCCCCCCCTGCAAGCATGCTCCCCCTTGTGTCTTCATTTCTCCCCCTTTGACATCAATGGAAAAGGGTGTCCACATATCTGCATCTGAAATAACTAATCACTGCTCCCCCTGTCAATATGCACAATCCTAGGACTTGCCTATATGCCTGGAGTAGCCATCCTTTGTCTTTTGAGTTCATCCTCCAGCCTTATGAACTCAAGGTTTGCTAAGGTCTTTGAGAGACCCTAAGCTTGGCTTGCCATATGGTATCCATTTTCCTTGCACTGATCAACCTCTCCTATCTGTAACTGCTTGGTCTTCTTCATCCATGCTTCTTAGCATTTGTTCCTTCATTTTTATTGGCTTTCCTTGTGATCTGTATGAGAAAATTCTCATAGGTTGTTTTCATTTACTCCAATAGTCTTGAGCTTTGTGCCCAAAGCCACTGCAACCATAACATCTCATCGTATGACAATATGCAGCAATGTGACCAACATGGTTGCATGTCCAGCACCTGACTGAGTTGTTGGAACTTCCAACACTTCTTTGATCAACTTTATTTCTCCATACCTGAGAGTGTCCCTAACTGTAGGCCTTTGTCTTTTGATCTTCAAATCTTCCTGCATTGGTCTTCTTCCAAGGTTCATTAGTTCTTCTTGCTTATGTATATGAAGGACTCCTCCTTGGTTGACTTCTTTGACTTGCACATTCTTGGGCTTTGTGACCAAACCCATTGCAAGTGTAGCATCTCAATGTGTAACAAGCAGCAGCAATATGTCCATCTTGGTTACATGTCAAGCATCTAACATTGTCATGGTGGCTTTTAGCACTTCTTCTTTCGTGGAGTCTACAATCCATAGCCTTATGACCAAAATTAGAACAAGAAAAACAATAACCATTAAATCCATTTTCATACCTGGGACTTTGGTTCCATCTTGGGCTTGTTTATTTTCTAAGCTTGCTTGGAGGAATAGGCCTAACTTCTTGATGCATTCTTGAACTTCCAAAGTATTTTTTGTCATGTGCAGGTGCATGGGGAGCAACTTTGGACGTTGATGGACCTGCTTCTGAAGCCTTGGGAGACCAAGTGCCATCTTCAGATTTTTCTCCTTCCTTCTTGTAACCAAGACTAGTCTTGTCAAATGGAGATCTTTGGCAATCCAAGATCTTATCTAGGACAACTGAGCTGTCCTTGAACTTGACTAATGCATCATTCTTTTCACCTTTCTTCTTGAGACTAACTACCTCCATTTCCAGCCTTTGGATTGTTTGTTCGTTTTCTTCCAACTGATTCTTCAAGATTTCTTCTATTCTTTTGGCTTCATCCAGCTGAGTCTTCAAATCATGATTGGCCTTTCTAGTTTCTTCAAGCTCTTATGAGTCTTCACCAGGCTGTTCTTGTTTTTTCTTTTGACTGATCAATTCGGTCTTTAGTTGTTCAACTTCAACATCCTTGTCTTCCAACTGATCCCGCAACTCTTTATCCCTGTGTTTGAGCTTCACAAGCAATACTCTCATTGTCATGGTCTTTTGTTGATATTCATTCAAAGAATCCATGATTTTCTTTTGAACCTTGTGAATTCACTATGGTTTAGATTTACTGTGTTCAAGACCCAATTTGCTCTGAGATCATTAATTATCAAGGTGAGATGTATCTCCTGTGCAACCTTTGATAGATCTTCATCATCTTTTGCAAGAACCTTCTCAATTTCATCACACAAGCTATCATTACAATCAAAAGAATCCATACCTTTCCTGGAGTCCACTTCTTGCGTTTCTTCTTCTTGATTGACCTCTTTTGGGGGCTTGTCTTCCGATTCCTTATCTGTCTTTTCGGTGTCTGGTCTTGCCTTTTGATACTCGCTTTCCAACTTGAACCATAGGTCTTTGGCTGAAGTGTACTCCCCTACACTTTCTTTCACTGAGCTGGGAAGTCCATCCATTAGGAACTTCAAGGTTGTAACATTGTCCTTCTTTGCTTCTTTTTGTGCAGTTGCCTTGCCCTTTTTATTTGATGGAGCAGGTGGATTGATCACAATCTCCCAAACACCAAACTTCTTTAGATATGCCTTCATCTTGCTCCTCCAACTGAAATTGTTGATTTTTGTACCTTGTCAGGAGTTCCCTAAGTGACTTTATTTTGCCTGAGTCACTTAAGAGGGAAAATGTGACCCTCACATTAAAGTCACTTAAA
>LPNX010477417.1:0-5000 GCA_001517045.1 Pseudotsuga menziesii
AAATGCATTTATATCAGTCTGTAATATTTGTGGATTTGTTCCTTTTAGCTTGTCATGATGATGCTTGTTTTCCCATATTAATTTTCCACCCTAAGGAAACGCTAACTTATTTTCCCATATTAATTTTCAACCCTAAGGAAATCCCATAGTAGAAAGAACCATAAAAGACTATTCTGCATAAATCAAAAGGCTCTTAAATTAACGGTATCATGAGTTCCTTAATGATTTGATGAATCCTTTGAAATTGTCTTCTAAATACAGTGAGACAAGGCTCAAAACACCTACCTAAAGAGATTGTTTCCTTTTCTCTTTATCATTAATTGCTATGATATGTGTTTCAAGTGATTCTAATGTTGTTCATCCTGTGATATTCTCTTGTCAATTTCCTAACAGGGTGGCATTAAATGGCTTCCATTCTACTTTGATCAAACTGACAAAGTCTTTTTCTCCAACCAACCATATTAAACTTGAATGGATTTTGGACCTTTCCTCTCTTTCCACTTGGAGAAAAATTAGCAAATGGTTTGGTTCACCTCCAACTTCGACCCAAGTTCTTATCCTTTTGTGACCACTCGTCAAGGAGGCATAGATTAACCTAATGTTGTCAACAAGAACACCATCAACTTCTTTATCACTAGATTCTATGCTCTATGTTTCAAGTGACACTAATGCTTGTTGATCTTTTATTATTCTCTCATCATTTTTGTAAGATATTGTTGTCATTTTCATAAACTTGAGGTTTGAAACAAATTGTAGTCTTATAGACTCTTTGAGAGGCATCAATTGGTTTGTGTTGATATTATTAAGCATATACAGAAGGATTCAAGAAGAGAAGCTTGAATTTGTCCTTCTCTACTCCATCATCAAATAGGTTGAGGTTACCTTCTTCAACACCACATATAGGTTCACTATAATTGTCTATGGATAAATGAAACCTTTTTAATCTTCAACAGTCTCTACCAACATAACAGTCTATAACATGTACTAGGAGCTTCAGTCAAATCAAGAGAAATATTCTACAAACATATGAAGAGCTGTTTGATTTTGTAAACCAAGGGGATGGAAAAAGGGAAAGGAAACATCAAATATCTCTCACACCAGGGAATAATTCTAAAGCTAACCAACTGTCTAAACCACAAAGGTCATATTCTCGTGTTAAATGTAAGAGGGGCAAACAAAAATCAGACACAACGAGATTTGACATAAAATGTTCAAATAGCAAATGGAGGACATCAAAATACCTAGTACTTGCTTCAAGACCCAAATCATAAACCATAAGATTCATGTTGTCCATTAATGGCCAAGTATTACCTAACCCAATTTCCAGTGAACTAAGCACCTCATGGTCAAATCAGGATATTGGTCCAAGTTTATTGCACAATCCATCTATCATTTGAGGTACATACAAAATGTGTATGCCCAAGGATTGCTATATCATGAATTTGAAGAATCGAAGTTACATAAATTGCATCAAATAAATTTCAAAGGCCAAGGGGAAGAACCATAAATTAAGTGGTGGAAAACTCGAAATGGTCATTTTGTTGGATTAACATCTTCAACAAAATTTAGGAGTACAACCATCAATCCGACCTACCTTCTTTCATGATAAAAGAATCAATCTAACCTACCTTTTTTTTCGCTATTGAAACAAGGTTTCCATTCTTTGTGATAGGGTTGAAGGTGGATGTTATTGTTGTTGACAGTATCTTGAGATACATCAATGATCTAACCTATCTGAGGTATATTGTTGAAGGAATGACTTGATTAGGGTAGCCTCCAATTGCTGCTCATCAACTTACATGTAGGTTCATAATTATATGCAGCTCCAATTTGCCTAAATGTGCACAGTAGTTCCTTTTTTATGATTAGGGTTCCTTCTCCACGGTTGCAACAAACCCAGGACTAATGTTATTTATGCTGAGATTGCACCAAAAATTAATTTTTTTTGTGGTTTGTTGAGAATTAAGTTGAGGAAATAACTTAGAGAAAAGGGTGGATGGACTGTCCATACACGCCTAAAATGCTTAATCATTGCCCAAGATTAAAAGTGCTCAGGGTAAAGTTTTACTTCTATCTTATGATTTTTATTGCTACCTAGAATTATCATTAACATGCTGTTATCCATTTAAAAGTGTGCAAAATTATCTCTGAAAAGGTCCATGTAATTATGTATTATTAGGCTTCAACTTAACGGTGAAATCCACAAGTCCAGGAAAATATTCTAGTACATCTCCTTTATAGTAATGGACAAATAATGATGTTAGTTCTTGGAGATCCTGTAGAGTGGATGTTTTAACCTCTTCAGTGCTACTCTGTAGTGCATAACCCAGCACTTCAGAGAACCACCCTGTTGTATATGGTATCCATTCGATTTGATGCATAGCTGGGATACATATAGACATGGACGTTCTAAATGACACGAAGAAAAATCCAATCATCCATAAATTGAGTTAGATCAATTTTGGAAACCGAGTGGTTAATCGAGTTCATTCCAACATTGAGAAATCGGTTGGGGGGTTCATCTCATTCAATTCAGGTTTCTAATTCTTCTACCAAAATATTGGCGCACAATAAAGAGTGGGAACTATTTCTGAAGGTAAACCACTACTCTATTTAGGTGGAGTATTCACATAAAACTGCTACCTTCTCCCTTGCAGCTCTGATGATGGGTGGGCTATGGTGAGCCAAGAGATAACATTTCCCATAGCTCTCATCTATCCTAATGTAATGTGGCAATCTATGGAATCTAAAATTTCAATCTAGAATCGATGTGGTTGTAGATGTTTTTCCACAAATACACATCAAACATCACAGCATGCACAAAAAACCTAAAACCCTAAACCGATTTCATGCCCAAAAAAACCTGTCACAACATGCACAAAAAAATGAGGTGATGCTTACCCATTGAGCCATGAGCTCCTAAATCCTAGATCAAACCTGTGAGCCGCCGCAAAATGACAGATATGAGCTACCAGGGATCAAATTTGAAGGGCAGTTCTTAATTTTGGTTTGAAGGGTGTATATTGATATCGCCCTTCAACAATGAAAGGCTTCGAAAAAAATCACATTCCAATTGACAATAATAACTTAATCACACATTAAAAAAAAAGTCAAATAAAATATTGTTTTTCACTTTAATTTATGCTTCTTAAAAAGCAATGAACCCAGAATTAATACAATGACAATAATTTCAAATTATATTATTTCTTTTCAAAATGAAATAGTACATTCAAGGTTTTTGAGTTCAGCAACCATTAAGTTCAATTTGAGTTCAAATTTTTCAAGGAAGTTAAAATGAGATTCACAGATTATGTACATTATATAATACTATAGATTACTTTTGAATTTATTAGAAACTAAAGTTTATTTTGAGTGACAACTGCAAAATCGAGGCCACGTAAAGATATGAAAAGTTCCAAGTTGTTAGAAAGACTAAATAAATAAGTGGTCGAGATCAATCCAAGCCACGACCATAAGAGAAACACCAAATAAACCACCAATGTGTGTTGTTAATACTTAATATTTCTACTCTTGCATCAACCTAATGCAACCATCTTAAATGAATACCTTTTATAAATGAATTTGACAACAAACTATACCATACCATTATGTCACATGATTTGAGTTAGAATATGAGTTTGACTAAGTTGAAATTGAGGTTCCCATTCGAATTTTTTTGATGAGATAAGGTTCCAAACACATATATACCATGCTCTTATATAATATGCTTACATCATTTTCTTGAATGTATACAAAATACTATTCTCATTATCAAGTGCTGATAGAAATGTCTCACACAATACCACTCTCATTATCACTCATGGAAATGCCTCACATATTTTATATTTGCATTGTTATATACTACTTTTTCTCTTGAATGTGTACACAATATTGTTCTCATTATCAAGTGCTGATAGAAATGTCTCACACAATACCACTCTCATTATCACTCATGGAAATGTCTCACATATTTTATATTTGCATTATTATATAATACTTTTTAAATATTAAAATGTTGGCCTTGAATTTATTAAATGCTTAACAGCACATTATGACTTGAGTGGATTACAATCCCCATGCCAACACAAATATGAATCATGACTAGACTAGATTCATATTAATTATTTTCTAATAAATCTCATTTGTTGCTTGCAGGTGACAGAAGTTAAAATTAATGTTTGACGTGTAATTTGTAAGGCCGTCCTTTTAATGAAATTTAAACTCAATTTATGTACTTCCTTAAAAATGGTTAAAAATCGAAATTAACATTTTAAATGACGACCATTTTTTTAATGGCACTTCTCTGACGTGCTGAAACGCCTTTGACGGGTTGTGACGGGTTCAATTTTGAACCCTGGGAGCTACTCCAAAATTCATAAAACTATCCAGATTGCATAGAATTGTGTAGAACGAGTCATCCATATTTTATAATATATTTTTATTATGTTTATTATGCTTTTTATTATATATTATTTTATCATCATCATCCATATATAGGTAGTGATATGAAGGTTAATTTCTACACATATCCACATATAGGTAGTGATATGAACTTCTCACCAACATTAAAAATAAGTAAAACTTATTGTATTTCAAAAATACTTGTTTTGTAATCCACCAACATTAATATTAAGCAAAACTTAGTTTATTTCAAATATTCATGTTCGAAAAAAATTGCATAATACTGGAAAACCTTTCAATCAAAAAGTGATGAGAAGGAAATTGTTGAATATAGTCTATAAAATGAAAGGAATTTTTTGTATCCTTGAAATACTTCTTATATCTAATAGATTCCTCGACTTCTAGAACTATGGGTCCCAAATATAAGTTCAATAGAGAGATGCAAACCTAAGAGGAAGAAAAACATCCTAACTTGAATAATGAACCTTAACATTAATGAGGGAAGAACCATCTACATAACAACACATCCCTATCTTGGATAAATGAAAATAAAGTCTGACACCATGATGACGAAGATGATGAGGATCTTGATGATGATG
>LPNX010477417.1:7500-50000 GCA_001517045.1 Pseudotsuga menziesii
GATGGTGTGGTGATGGTGATGGTGATGGTGATGGTGATGGTGGTCATGGTGATGATGGTGGTCATGGTGGTGATGAGGGTGATCTGGATGATGATGGTCATGGTCATGGTGGTTATGATGATGATGGTGATGATGGTCATGGTGACCATGATGGTGATGATGGTTTCCATGATACTGATGGTGGTCACGGTGGTGATGATGGTGATGTGGGTGGTCATGGTGGTGAAGATGGTGATTTGTATGGTGATGGTGAAGATGATGGATGGTGATGGTGATGATGGTCATGGTCATGGTGGTGATGATGATGATGTCGATGATGGTCATGGTGACCTTGATGGTGATCATGATACTGATGGTGGTCACAGTGGTGATGATGGTGATGTGGGTGGTGATGATGGTGATGTGGATGGTGATGGTGAAGATGATGGATGGTGATGGTGGATGGTGATGGTGATGGTGAAGATGGTAATCATCTTCATCATCACCATCCTCACCATCATCACCATAATCGTCATCATCATCACCCTCTTCACCATAATCGTCATGATGGTGACGTGGATGGTGATGGTGGATGGCGATGGTGAAGGTGAAGATGGTGGATGGTGGATGGAAATGGTGATGGTGAAGATGGTCATCATCTTCATCATCACCATCATCACCATAATCTTCATCATCATCATGACCCTCTTCACCATAATCGTCATTGTCATCATCGTCTCCATCATCATCATCTTCATCATGTTGATCATCATCGTCTTCATCATGTTGATCATCATTGTCTTCATCATGATGATCATCATCATCATCATCATCACCATCATCACCATCATCATCGTATTCATTTTCAAATTTAACATTTTATATTTTTTTATTCACTCTCATTTAATTTTTTTAAATAAAGAAAATGAATCTTCAAAATGAGAAATATAATGTTAAGTCTTACTTAATGTAATTTAATTTTTTTTATTCCATTTTTATATAAAAGACTTGGAATGTAATTTCATTTTTATATAAAAAACATTGAATTATATTTTTAATGGAATTTATTTTTGTTTTTTAATTTGATTTTTATAATTTAATTTATATTTTTTATTGTTTTTTTATTTGCTTTTATATGAAATGTTTTTTTATTTTTGGTTTAGTTCATTCCTACCTATCCTAGTTCATCCTGACCGTAGGCACAAACATCTGTCAGCTAGCAGGGCCACTGCAGCCATGGACAACTAGGAGGTAGAGCAGGAAAACGACCCGCTAACCACTATCTTTCCACTATCCCCGTCAACATGCATTTCTGCAGAACCTTTAGTCAGAAACCCTACATTTTTCCCATCACCGGATTCTGTCAGGGGTTTTTTCAACACAGGACCAGTTTTCTCACTGTCTGGAACAGTACACACTAATTTTCTCCTCCATGGCCCAGTTTTCACACCGTCTGGAGCGAAACACATTGATTTTCTCCTCCATATGGACCTGAATGTGTCAATACTTGATCAAAACATTACAGATTTGGGGGATTTTTTGAACGTTGGCTGGTCAAAACCACCTCCTCCACAATCAACTATCGCAGTTGGAGAAGCCATTGATGTAGAGGGTTTTCTCAACTCGGTGGTAGTAGCAGCTGGCATTGACGCAGAGGGTTTTGTCATTGACATAGAGGGTTTTGTCAACTCGATGGTAGTAGCAGCTGGAACTAAAGAAGCTCTACTAGGCTTGGACTTGAAATCTAGTCATAGCCCATCTACAAGAACCATAGAGGAGGATGAAGAAAATGGAAGCCATGATAGGAAAAAGAGGTAGAACAAGTTCTTGGTGCCAACCTGTGGAAACCTAGATATGGTCTGCAGTGTTAATGTGGCCATTGAGGAAGTGGAAGATATGGCTGACAGGGTAATTGTCGGGAAAATTCGTGGCCGACACCCTACCCTTGAAGAGATGAACGGATGGGCTCAAACAAATTATGCATACCTCTTATCATCTGTGGCAGAGGTAGGTGAATTAACAAAGGGTTGGTATACTTTCACCCTCGACAACAAGTATGATGTCGAGAAAATATTGAGTAGAAACTGGTTCTATGGGATGATACCCATTATGTTGAAGAGATGGACGCCCCTGTTCAATGTCGACAGTGAACGAATGGATACAATGGCCGTATGGGTACGATTACCAGGCCTACCTTTGGAATTATGTAACCCAGCCTCACTAAAGGACCTTGGTAATTCCATACGGAAATACCTGGAAGCAGATTTCTCATACCTGCAAACCCAGAGGAGGGTTGTGGCATGAATATTGGTTTCTATTGACATAAGAACAGAGCTGAAGGAGTGCCTCAACCTCATCAAAGGCAATGTAACTCGACAGCAACCATTGGACTATGAGGGTCTATCATTTAGATGTCATCATTGCCAAAAAGTGGGACATCTGGCACAAAAATTCCCTATTGCAACATCTACAACGACAGCACGTAAAAGAAGGTACCCTAGGGATACTAATCCATAGGAAAAAGGGAAGAAAGCTTTATCACCAAGCACAAGAAGCTATGACATTGTTCTGCTACAACACCGCCCTGAAAAGCAAATAGAACTTCGTACTGAAGGAAGCACACAACACCTCACGGGTATGTCATCTGTTGTTTCCATAAAGGAACAGTTAAATAATTTGATTATAATGATGTTGCACCTACACACAACTACACTTTTGTGATAGTTCATCCCCCTCCCACCCAAGAAAAACCCCCATCCCACCCTACTTCCCTACTTTCTCCCCCCTCCCTTTCAAAAGAGCGACCTATTTCCCCCACACAGTCTTGTGATCCCCAACCCTTGATGAGCTCATCCCATAATTCTGAATCCATTTCCCCAATCATATTTCAACTCCATTCAAGGGACATACCATCTCAGGCAAACCCTTTATTCTGCTTGGGGGCGAACCCAATTATCCCAACCCAGGGGAAAGGAAGAGGAAGACCCTCTTAAATATCCTTTGCTCAGCAAAAATCACTCCGGGATCAATCAAATGGTAAGCAGAAAACTCTTTTTGGGGCACTTAGAGCAGTGCAGAAAACTCTATACTGCTTGAGTGGGCTATGACAGCAGTTAACTATTTCTGATATTTATTTTTGGACATATTTCAGTATGTGGCTAGAACTTGATATATCAGTTTTTTTTATATATGTGGGTAGCAGGTAATGTATTTGTCCCTTATTTTGTACTCTTTTTATGGACCTTTATGGTACTTTCTGAATAAACAAGCAGTGTATCTACAAAATGTAAATTTTGTTCTGATGAAATTATGAAATTATGATGAAATTCTATTGTATAGTTGAGCTTCTATAAAATGGATTCTATCAAGAGTACATCAAACAAATATGGACAATCTGCCACAATTATCAACATTGAATAATTCCACTTTTTTTCCTCATCAAAATTGCATTTGAATAATTCCATTAGTTTTACTCATAAAAAATACATTAAACAAATATGAACACTTTGTCCTACATTTGTTCAATGAGAATAATTTGATTGGTTTTTATTGTGCCAAATAGTTAAAACAACATAACATACCAAAGATTATATGTTGATGAAATTATGATGAAATTCTATTGTATAGTTGAGCTTATATAAAATGGATTTTAACAAGAGTACATCAAACAAATATGGACAATCTTCCACAATTGTTAACATTAAATAATTCCACTATTTTTACGCATCAAAATTGCATTTGAATAATTCCACTAGTTTTACTCATCAAAAATACTTTCGACAAATATGAACACTTTGTCCTACATTTGTTCAGTGAGAATAATTTGATTGGTTTTTATTATGTCCCAAATAGTTAAAACAACATAACATACCAAAGAGTATACATAATGTGCAACAAATGTAAACTTATGGTACAACTTCAAGATAGATAATTCAAATAAGTTATACAATAACTACTTGAAGAATAAAACATTCAAATACTCCAATACATTCCTATATCCAAATCACATGTTTCCCTCAAGAGTAATTATATGATGTATAAGCATGTATTCATTGTTTCCCAAGAGAGTAATTATATGACTTGTATGAATATGTGTTCATTCATTACACATGTAGGTCCTTAATTTGGTCCAACAATGTTACATATTCATTTTATTGCATAAATGTACCTTTTGGGGTGATATAATATATATTAATTCTATGTGTGCCCCTCTTGGGTCATAACACAGTACTTTTTCCTCGAAGCTTTTCCCTCAATGTATTTGGACCATTAAGTGAATCGACGAAACATATGTAGATCACCTGATAAACCATGGATAACCAAAAACACTATGCATATAAGGCCATCGATCATATCAAAATGCCATTTCTTTCCTCTTAAATATGTACATGTATTTCAACGCTATCTATAACAAGTTCCATTGGAGGAGTCAAATAGCAATAGTGAAAATTAAACACTAAAATTATAGAAAGAGTTGTTTTTGATGTATTCTTCCTTACCATTCATTGAGCTCCTCTCTCTTTCAAGAATAATTTAATAATATACTAAATAGGACCAACCACATGAAGGTGGAAGCTCTTATGGCCCCCCCCCCCCCCCCCCCCCCACATCACTGTCAATTCCCAAACCCAATGCATGCACTTGCAAATAACAATTTAATGCAAATTATTTCACTCAATAACTAATAGAAGCTTTCATTAAATCATTCTTTAAATCATTCATTAAACCATTCAATCATTCAACAGCTAAAAAAAACATCCAACTAAATATGTTAGTGATGATGATGATGATGATGATAGTGATAGTGATGATGATGATCAACATGATGATGATCAACATGATGGTGATTATGATGATGCTAGTAACTCTTTTTTTTTAATAAGATAAAAGAATAGGTCTAATTAAATATTTAACTTTCAATATATTTCATTGTCTTCTTCATCCACATCATCGTCTTCCTCATCCAATTCATCATTCGTATCATCAGATCTAGAGTCAACATTGTAAGGATTGGCCATATCATCATCATCATCTAATTCAGTTATGCTCATCGTGTCATTGTCGGTATAATATTCATGGGCATTATCTGCTGCATCATCTGATTCAACTAATTCTTGGACATCTTCTGCTGGATCATCATCAACTTCTAACTCATGTTGATCATGCTCTTCATCATCGTCTTCTTCTTCTAGATAACCCTCTTCATTACCATCATCTAGGTTATACTTTATCAGCCTTCCCCTTGGATCGTGTCTCACAGAAAATGACCAATCCACTTTACCTGGAACCTCTGAGTAAAATACCTATTCACATTGGCTTGGAAGAACATAGGGCTCTTTTCCTGGCTCAAACAACCTTGTATTTACCATGGTAAATCCATTGTCATGTTCAACAATAGTTATATCGGGATCACGTTGATTCAATTGTAACCTGTACCATTTGACAACGAATAGAACCACCTTGAATGATTTAAAGTCACACTGTAGAATATTTTATCGATTTTCTAAGAGTTTTGGATGTCTGTCACTTCTAGATGAAACATTGGTGACCTCAAAGACTACAGATATCCCACAATCTAATGTTTTCTTTGTTTCATCCAATTTTTTGATGCGATATCTACAACCATTGCAGACCATATCCTTATGGTGTTTTACCTACAACAAGCAATACACGAAAAGATTACACAACGATTCAATAGTTATGCAACAGTACATGGAAAAGAACAACATGTATTTCAAAATCTAATTTGCAACATAAAATATTTAGAGTGATTAATTAACATTCTTGCCATTTTATCTTTTAAACCATATGCTAAATTGATTTCCCTTTTTGTAAGATTTCTATCTCCATTGCGATGTGCTGCTTTTACCAATGAAACCACACCTTCCCATGATATTCCATGACCTAATTGTTCACATCGCTCAATCCATACATTCATCCAGTCAATATTGTTTGTGATGTATAAATGAATTACATCCCATTCTCGACCAACTACTTGATGACAGTAATCAATAAAATGAAAGACAAGTGTAATTTTCCTGAACATTGTATTATATGCTCTTAATTGATGCAATAACTAGAAAATGAAATTAGAATATGAACGATCTTATAAACATCCACTAGATAATAATTACCTTTCACAATCCTCGATCTACCTTTCCCCTTCAGTTGCTCCTCTTCAAATTTGTGATTGGAGTCCAGATCACAAATTCGATGTAAATTGAGCTTTGATGCTAAAAAAGAAAGATATTCATTGACATAAAACATGTTTTGGTATACCGTATATCCTTCCATCATAGAACCCCCAGGATGTGATCGTTGTCTCGCCAAACCCTTCATAAATTTCAAGTTCCTATCAACCATCCACATGGACCTTGAGTGCACAGGTCCACACATCTCAATCTCCTCAACTTGGTGTATGAGGTAGTGTTCCTGTGCATTAAAAAATTCGGAAGGTAGATTCTTCTTCATTTCACACATGAGATGAGGAATTTCTCTCCTCCAATACTTTATATCATCTTTATAGATTTATTTAGATGTCAACCATCTACAAGTGACGAAAACCAATAACGATATTCAACAAAAAAAAACATTTAATTACATATCATGAAATAGTGCACAAAAAAACAAATATAAATTATATAGAGAATTAAATAAACACTAAGCATAAGCAACTAATCACTAGTTACCTCATGTATTTACCAATATTATATATAACTTGTTTGACATTGTTGTCGAAGTTGTTCGGGAGAGAGAGAGGTAGAACATACTGTATCAATATACAACCCACGCCATTTATTAAACAAAGAGTATACAATCAAGAAAAAAAATTATGCAATAAAATGAAACAAAAAAATTTATATGGACATAACAATAATAATTACCTTGATGAAGATGTGCCAATCATGTGTTTTGACCCCTACAAAATCACCTTTTTTGTTATTATATTCTTCAAGTTCGCACAAAATCCAGTGGGAAATTCAATTTTTCACATTACTTCTTTGACAACATTGCTTTGCTACTCCGTAAACATCCATGGAATTGAGTTTATATTAACTTGGTCTCCGTTGCTATGAAATTGGATGACATCTTTCATTGCATGGTTGCTTTCTTGAATGTCTTTGCAAGCTTTCACAACTTTATCTTTCTCCCTCCTTAGCTCTAGTAGTCACCATAATGTTTCAGTCACATTCTTTCCAATATGCATTGTATCAAGCAAATGAGCAATTTGTAGGTGCTCATAGTAGGGCAACCTGCTGAATTGTATATGATAACTTTTTCATTCCTTGTGGAATCCCATTAATTCCTTCATGATCAAGATGGACATCATGAATATTATTTTATAAATAAATTACATCATAAATAAAATATGGCCACTATAGTAAACAACTCACAATAAAAATTAAAATACATAACAATTCATATACTATGATCCATACGTACCATGATGACAATTTCTATTGTATTGCATCTTCCAAAGGTAAGGTGTCATTCTCCGTGGTTTTAATGCAGACTCCTGCTTCCCATTGAAAAGATATTTTTTGGATGTTCTATACCTATGATTCTTAGAGAGGAAATGCATATACTCATCAAATACCTCTTTTCTTAATCTTTTCGAGCAACAAGATTTGATCTTAGGTCCACAAACTTGACATGCAAATTTACCCTTTGCTGAAGACCTACAACATATAGATATGGAATCTCTATGTCAATTATAATTATATATAAACTATATTAACTACTTCATATAGTTAAATGCAATTAAAGTGGAACTAAAAAATACAAACCACAAAATTGGGTTAACCCAGGGGCATCGTGTATTGTCCATACAACGATTGCATGGAATTGAAATTGTCTTTGCCGTATTGGTCTAGATACGTCATACATAGTATTCCATTCCATAACTTCAGTAGCTCATCTATAAGAGGCTCTATATATACATTCATATATTTGACTTGGAACTTACTTGGTTGATTTGAAGTACATAAAAAATATATAATTATGAGAACCATTAAGATATATAAACCATGTACAAGAGTAATTAAAATACAGAAATATACAAATGAAATTAGAAAACCTAATACGACAAATGAGATGCCACAACTACATTAGAAATAAAACAGTTGTAGACACAAAATAACTGGAATGATCATTGACAACATTATGTGCTCCCTCTTTATCGAAAACCATGGAGGAATGTTGTTGTTGATAACAAAAATAGGCCACACATTGTAAATGGATTTCATCTGTGCAAATGGATTAACACCATCTGCTGCCAAAGAAATCCTAAGATTACGTGGTTCTTATTTAAAGTGAGGCCATTTTTCCTCCATATCTCTAAAAGAAGAACCATCCGCAGGCATTCGAATAACATCATCTTGACTTCTGTTCCTTGCATGTTAATCTATAAATTGCGCTATGTTTTTGCACCTAAACATTCATTGCAAACGGAATGATGAGAATATAACATTCATTTAATTTCTATTGCATATTGGAAAGGATTGATTTCTGGAGTCAAGCTGTCTGTTGTGGTACCCCAAGCCATAGGAATTTCTCTCCGTAACAGAATTGGCGACTCTGCTAGGGAGTTCCTAGTAGTTGTCCTTTGGGGGTTGTGTTATCGGCATTCAATGAATTTGAATTGCTCTTCCTCTCTTGTTTCTGTGTCGGGTCTGGGGGCATGTATGCCTGGTAGTGTCTGATTGGTGTGAAGTTTGTCTCAGCCTGTATGTTTTCCTTGAGTTTATGTACCTTTCTTCCTGTACGCGAATTTTTAACTCACAGTCATGTATACACGCGGATTTATATGCGATTTCCGCGTATACACGTGGGTTTACTGCGAATAGTCGTATATGCCCTTACTTTTGCCTTTTTGTGGGATTTAATTGGTTGTTGGGTGAATGTTGATATTTGTTGAGTCTCCTTTGGCACTGCCTGAGTCTATTTAAACCTCTGTTTCTGACCAGAAACGTTTTTTTTCGGCTAAATTTTTTTTTTAAGAAGGTTCTTGTCATGGAATTTTCGGTTTTTTGTTTGAGATTAGTGCATTAGAGTTCTTTTACCTTAGTGCTTTTCTGGAGTGTTTTTTGTGTGTGCTTGTAGAGTCTAGGGGTCATAGAATCATTCTTTTGCTTTTTGCATCTCATGTTATTTCAAAAAATCCAAAAACATTTGCTTATCATCATGCATTGCATTTTGCATTTTTGCATTGTACTTGCACTGGATTTGCTTTGGAGTACTAGTTAGGACTTCATATAGGAAAACTTGTATTCATTTGAAGAAAATTGTGCATTTCACTTAGTATCATACCCTATTTTCATGGACAAAATGCATTTGCATTGATTGTTAGGTGTGCATTTTACTTCATGTTGCATCATAACACCATTAGTTGCACGGTCATATCCCTATTTTGAGTAATAAAGCCAATTAAAATCAACTCTAAATTAGAATGAATTACACTCTTTTCTTTTCTAGGGTGCACCAACAAGCTTAGGTTTTAGGATCTTGGAATAGTTCATGGTAAGTTGATTCTCCAAGATCACTAAAAAACAACATGTATGTGTCTTTCCAGGCGAGTGTGTGAAATCCTTGGTATAACCAGTGTTTCTCAAGATCCTCCTCTCAAAAGGGAGTTAAGCATGAGGCAGTGTGAGCGGTTATTGATTAGGATGACCCCTAGTCACAAGTAAGTAGCACCAGAGATATTTCTAGGATTGTATTCCTATCTGGGGGCTCTTTCAAGAGTTTCAATTTTTGCTACCCTGCCCATACGGTCAATCCCTCCTGCGACTGTCCGCTTGAGCATTGATTATATTGAGGTGACCTTAGTGGCCTTACCTAGGATATCGAGGGGGTACTTTGCAAGGGTTATTCTGCAGGTGTCCTGGCCAGGTTGGGGTTGGACAGCACAGTCGCTTTACGCATTGAAGCTGAGGGCCACAATAATTGGTTGCGTACCTCCGCTTGTTGTGTATGGGAGTCTCAAGCCCCTCCTAGGAGAGACATACCTGCTTCATTTGGGAGCTCATTTATCCAGCCCTTGTTTGCCTGCATTTGGATTTATATTTTATTAGTGATTTCTCTATGCATGATAGTTGGCCTAGGGTTTACGTAAATAGAGAGTCTTTTCTATTTTTTTGATTCATTGTGGATTCGGGTGTGGCTCCTCAGCGTTCTTGTCGTTTAGCAGTACTTTCGCCTTCTACTTCTCCTCCTCCTTTGGGAGAGAGACCTAGATAGTCCAGGTGGACTATTTCACACATTGATTCACACACCATGGGAGACCATTTAGAAGGTATTCCTGAACCACATTCTCCCATTCGTGTAGATGATGGGGAGTTTACTCCTACTTACGATCCTTCACCCAACTTGGCTGAGTTAGGTCCTATGATTTATAAGACAGGAACCATGCACGATAGACCTACTCACTCTAGGGTTGATTCCCCATTGATGCATTACCGATATGGAATGCCGGAGGACACCGAGACTCATTTTGAACCCTCCAGCACTAGCTATGGTAGTTATGCTATGTCTGGTTTCCCCACACATGATTTGGAATTTCATGTCAAATCCGACTTCGATCCTAACACTATGCCTGGAGGCACTCTCATTCCTTACCATGCAGAGAGGTTTGGGAGCACTAGTCACATTGCACCTTCTGTCCCAGTGGTGGAAGTTACAACACATATCCCTCCTAGGTCTAGGGTTAGCGATCCAATTAGGATACCATATCCAAGACGAGTGACGATAGGTGGTAGCACGTATATTATTACTCAGATTCCTTCATCCTCGGTCCCTAGTTCTTCAAATGTACATCCTCCACCTTATTCATGTGGTCCTTTGAACCGGCACATGGCTACCGGTTAGATCTGTACTGCGGTTACTAGACCGATTGTGTCTCAAGTTTGCATACCACCCGTTGCTTCAGGAGGCTATGTTCATACTTCTAGAGGTCATGTTACTACTTCCGGGGCGTATATCCCTACTTCTGGTATGTATATCCCTACTTCTGGAGCGTATCTTCCTACCTACGGAGTGTCTCATGGGGCATCGCATGCGATGACTTATGGACCCTACTATGGGATGCAGTATGGATAGGGTTCTTCACCTTATGGGGGTGTGTATCAACAACTTGCTTACTCTCCTAATTACGGCTTTGTAGCTCCTACTAGTCAAGGTCCACCGCACTATGGTGCTTCCATGCCACCCTATATGGGTCATACGGGAGGAGGACACTATGGCAAAGGCCATGGTGGTAATCAGCCCTATATGAATCAGGGAGCGGTCCATCGACCTCATCATCCTAGGCTCCCTTTCCTTGCGACACTCAATCTTCCTGACTTATCGAGATTGACAAACGATCCTATGGCTCATGACCCGGCTTGGTCGGCTATCCCTACCAAGCTTCCTTCGGACATACCTAAGTTCAAGGGAAAACCAGGAGAGGATCCGAGTGAACACGTTACTATGTTTCACCTATGGTGCTCTTCAAATTCCTTACATCAGGACTCAGTCCATTTGAGACTATTTCAATGCACCCTGACAAGGCCTGCCGCGAAGTGGTATATAGAGTTACCTAGGGGAGCTTTCGCTTTGTTCAACGACCTTGCGATGACTTTTCTTAATCACTTCCAGCTACCAGTGTGTTATGACGTTGGTACCGAACTCTTGTCAACATTTTGGGAAGATAAAGCCACACATATCTTTGATCATATTCAGGAGTGGCATAGATGGAAGAGGTTAAGTAAAGCCTTTATACCATTGGAGTTCCTCCTCGAGTTCCTCCTCAAGTGGTTCCTCAATTCATTATTGCCATATATAGTGAAGGATGTTTCTACATCCGGAGTGTAGAATGAGGAACAAGCGATTTTTAGGGCACAGGAGCTGGACTTGATCTATGCTCAGTATAGCTTGTTATATGAGATTATTCCCAATGCTCCTCATTCCAGTTTCGATCCCAAAGTCAAACCTGGACCACATGCCGATGGAATTATGGGTTGTGCAAGTGTGAAACCTGTGGATTCAGTTGCGAAACAAGTTATTCAATTGTTAATCAACCAATCTGCTTCACGACAAGCTATGGCTTCGTCTCAACCCACCCAAACGACGAGTGTACTTTTTGTGCAATCGTCAGACCAGAAGGGTAACCAGCAGCCCAAACGGAATAGAAAAAAGGGTAAAAATAATCGAAAGGGTGGGAATAAGAATGAGAATGGTAACAGTAATGAAAAGAACAGACTAAATGTTGGGGGGACAAGCAAGCTAAATGTAAGGTTAAGTTCCCTTGCAAGTTATGTAAGGATGATCACCTCACTTACTTATGCCCTCATATTGAGGAAGCTTCGAGATTCTTGGCACAGGGCCCAGCTGTGCTAAATAACCCTTTACCGCATAATCAAAATATGAAATTGAAGTCCCATGCCCAGTTTGGTGATGATCATGATCCGTCGGAGGGTAGTGGTCGTGGGTGCATTAACATGGTCCGTGCTGCGAAAGTTGTGACCTGTGTGAAAGATTATGGTTCGTCACAACCCAGCCTAGGAAAAGAGCCTGATCCACCAAGATCCCCTTTGCACATTGAGAAAACTATGGATAAACCTGAGACTGCACCTTGCATTCCTAAGGGAGTTCTTAAGCGTTTAGGCCATAATCCAAATTCCTGAGCCACCCAGAACTATTCAGTTGTTGAGGATTTGGGCCACACTCCTTGTGTGATGTCTGCATTGGAAGTGATTCAAAGTTGTCCATCGCAAAGGAAGGCGTTGCTTTCTACCCTTGGTGTGAAAGATGATGATTCTTCCTCTGTGATCAAATTTGAAATCGCAAGACTTTATCCTCGTTTGCCGTACTATGTGTCTCTGTTGGTTCACATAGAATGTCTTAATATGACTGTCAAGCGCACTGTGATTGACGAGGGTGCTGCTACTTCTGTGATGTCTTTATCCTGTTGGAAGGGTCTAGGTTCTCCTGAGCTATCTAAGTCAGCGACTATTTTAACTGCGTTCGATGGGAGATATTTTAGGCTGCACGGAATTCTTCCTTCCCTTAAAGTTCGTTTGGGAGGGAATACTGTTGCGATAGAGGTTGAGGTGGTTGATGCACCCCCTGACTACAATCTCTTGCTGGCTAGGAACTAGATGTACAGTATGCAAGCCTTTGCTTCTTCCTTGTTCCGCGTTGTATGCTTTCCACATAATGGGAAGATTGTAATTATTAATCAAACGATATTCAAGAATTCGTCTGTTACTGCATCCTCGGGAGCTTTGATCCCAATCGTTGAGCACTCTCAGCCGGCAACTGGGAGTGTGGGTGTAGGAATGTATCCATCCCTCATGGGAATCTTTAGTTGTCCTGCATCGATCCTGATGATAGGATCTAGTTCTGATGAGACTTCGACATCTATGACATCGGTGTCTTTTCACACGAGTCATATGGAAGATCCTTGGATTCTTCCTACACTGAGTACTTCGAGTGAGCCCGTCATGACAGATGTGTCGTTGCCTGAAGCTATGATAGCTTATCAAGCTAATCTCAAGTGTGTTGCAGAGCCTAGTCCTTCCTATTCGCAAACAAAGGAGGAGGACCCTTATGTGCTGCCAGCATGGGCAGTATAGTCTTCTCACGCACACGACTACCTTGATACAGTTTTCCCTTCAGATGAAGTGATTATTGAGGCTATGTCGAGAGTTGAGCCACCATGGGAGGAACTCCATCATAGATTGTATTTCCTTCCAGTGCTTGACCATTTGGAGTGTGAGGATTTTAGGGCGGTTCTTACTCAGAGAGTTGGTAGCCCTGTGGTTCCATTAACCTCTCCTGGTTCGATGGCTGATGGAAACATGGCAAACATATCTACAACGATTCCTATCAACATCTCTTGCAATCCTGGCACGATAAAGAATGTCTATATTGGGGCGGAATGTTCCCATGCTGAGATTCTTGAATACACCGAGCTATTTAAGGAGTTCTATGATATTTTTTCTTGGTCTTATGACAGGATGCTAGGTATTGACCCTCGTATTGTCGAGCACGAGATTAAGACTTACCCTAATGCTAACCCTGTTCAACAACCTTTATGTGCAGTGAATCCTAGGATTGAACCCGCGATTAAGGCAAAGAAAGAGAAGCTATTGAAAGCAGGTTTCATCTATCCCGTTGCCTTGACAGAGTGGGTTTCAAACCCCGTTTTGGTGGATAAGAAGCAGGGAACGATCCGCATATGTATTGATTTCCGCGATTTGAATCGTGCCTGTCCTAAGGATGATTTTCCCACACCATTTATTGATCATATTTTGGATGAGTGTGCGGGTAGCGAGGTGTTCTCCTTCATGGATGACTTTTCCATATATAATCAGATATAGATTAAACCTGAGGACCAACATAAGACTGCATTTATTTGTCCTTGGGGAACGTTTGCATATCGAAAAATTCCTTTCAGCCTTAAAAATGATGGAGCTACATTTCAGCGAGAAATGACCTTGATCTTCCACGATCTCAAGTCAATTATCGAAGTATTTTTGGATGACCTTGCTGCTCATTCTCGCATGAGAATGTGTCATCCCTATCACTTGAGATTGGTATTTGAAAGATGCCGGCACTATTCGGTAAGATTAAATCCTCACAAGTGCATCTTTTGTGTGAAGTCAGGGAATTTGTTAGGATTCATCGTTTCTAAAGAGGGTATAAGAGTCGACCCTTTGAAGGTTGAGGCAATACTTTAGTTGTCTCCCCCGAAAAATATTCGTCATCTTCAATGTTTGCAAGGCATGGAAAACTTCTTACGAAGATTTTTTGTCAACTTTGCCAATTTGACTAGAGGCTTCATGCATCTCTTGAAGAAGGATACCCCCTTTTATTGGGATGAGTGAGCCCAGGAGTCCTTCAATGCACTCAAGTGAGCCCTAGCGTTGGCCCCGGTGATTAGTCCCCCAGATTATAGTCGTGATTTTCTATTATATGTGGTCGCATCATTAGAGACGATTGGTATGGTTTTGGTTCAAGAGGATGAGGAGCTCCAATAGCATGTCATATATTACTTGAGCCAAAACCTTATTGACACAAAGATTCATTATTCTCATGTCGAGAAGCTTGCTTTAGCTACCGTACATGCAGTTCAGTGGTTGAGAAATTATATTCTCCTTCGCTAGACCTTGGTTGTAGCCCATGTCAATCCATTTCAATTCATCCTCACCTGAAGGATGATTGGGGAAAAATATAATAAATGGATTATCATTCTGCAAGAATTTGATCTCAAGTTTTTTTCGGCAAAATCAAAGAAGTCTTTAATTTTTACAGAGCTTATATTGGATTTCCCGAGCAAGGCCGAGGAGTTGGTTTGTGAAGATATGTTTGTTGATGAACACATCTTCTTAATCTCAACATTAGACCCATGGTATGGGGATATCATAATATATTTACAAACACTGAAGACCCCTACTCACCTCTCGCGAGATGAACGATGACAATTACATGACGTCTCTAAGAACTACCTCATAGTGGACAACACTTTGTACCGCCGTGGGGTAGATTCCATTTTACGATTTTGTTTAACTCATGAAGAGGTTGAGGTAGTGCTGAATGATTGCCACGGAGGGGCGTGTGGTGGTCATTTATCTGGGATTTCTACAACTCAAAATATTTTAAGAGCGGGTTATTTCTAGCCGTCGATATTTAAGGATTGTGTTGATGCGGTCAAGAGGTGCCACCCTTGCCAGGATTTTGCACATAATATGCGCTCAAAACTTGCCCCGTTACATCCCATTATCATCGTTAGTCCCTTCACTAGGTGGGGGCTCGATTTTATGGATTGCAACCTAGCTTCGGCTGGGGGGTACCATCATATTATAGTGGCTGTTGATTGCTTCACGAAATGGGATGAGGCTATTCCTACAGTAAAATCCAACGGTGAGACAGCTACTCACTTTGTGTTCAACCAAATTATTACTCGGTTTGGGATTCCGAAAGAGCTTGTCACTGACCACGGCTCACACTTTCAGAACCATATGATGAAAGAGTTGGCATCCAAGTTAGGGTATAAGCAAGAGAATTCCTCTTCTTACTACCCTTAAGCGAATGGAAAGGTAGAGGCAGTGAATAAATCACTCAAATCCATTCTCCACTGAACCATCACACAAAGCAAGAACAATTGGCACATCATGTTATATCCTTCTTTGTGGGCATATCGAACCACTGTTAAGACTGCCACTAGTTTTTCTCCATATCATCTTGTCCATAGAGTGGATTCAATATTTCCAGTTGAATGTGAAATTCCTTTGTTGAATCTAGCTGTAGAACTCTTACCAGACACTTCCCCATTGGAGGAGCGTTTGGTTCACCTTGAGCAACTTGACGAGCAGCGTCGGGATTCCTTGGTGGCTCTAGAAGTTAATAAACATCGTGTAAAGGTACAGTATGATAAGTCTGTCTATCCAAGGAGGTTTAGTGAAGGATACTTGATCCTTTTGTGGGATCAACTGAAAGAACCCTTAAGGGCAGGGAAATTTAATCCTATGTGGCATGGTCCTTACATGCTCAAGCACGTGTTAGAGAAGGGTGCGTATGAGTTAGTGGATTACAAAGGAATGGCCTTGGCAGAGCCTAGAAATGGGCTCTATCTCAAGAAATACTATGCTTGATCTTCAGCCAAGGCTGCTTATTGTATATTATTGTACAGCTTTGCATAGTTAGGTATTTTTCTTATCGTGATCGGGTTTGTGATTAGTTTCCATTTCTTTTGGCAGATGTCAATGGAATCTTCCACCTACATAGGATTTGCGGATGGTGCAAGCCATCACACTCAACACTCAGCCTCTGCTGCTTGGGTGATTTATACTCCTATGGGTCAGGTACTATCTTCAGGAGGCGTATGTCTACGGCCATCTTCCAACAATGTTGTCGAATACAGTGCCATTATCGAGCTTCTACGGGATGCCATTTTACATGGCGTTCTATCTCTTGAGGTACGTCTTGATTCAGAGTTAGTAGTGTCACAGCTTAATGGCTTGTACCATGTTAGAGATCTAACGTTATTGAGAAGATTCTTATGTGTGAGATTGTTATAACGACAATATGACAATATAACATATATACATATTCCAAGAAACAATAATCAGGTTGCTGACTCATATGCTAACTACGTGTTAGATTGGCATTTGTTTCATTCACAATAAATTCATCACAAACACAATTTTTACACATGTAAATAAATAAATCGATCACCATAAAACTTTTTATATACATCCAAAATGTGGTAATACATAGTGTTATGATACAAAATTGGGGCTTTCGATCCACCATCATATAATACACAGTCGTACAAAATGTATACACTCCCAGGTGTCTAATCCTGTGGAGGAGGAGGAGGGTTGAGATCATGGAATGTCACTATGGCTCTAGCTAGCCGTCAAAATAAATGCACCCATGCACGTGGTACACCCACCACCTGCCGTTGCATAGCCTCTGGAAATTCCTCGACTTGCGCCATGGGAACTCTAGTTGTCAGTCTCACAAAATTGGTATGAATGCTCTCGAGCGTCAGCTCCACATCCACACCCGTGATGTCATCTCCTCTTCCCCTCTGTCTATGACGAGGGAAGCCCTCTAGCTGCCATGGTCCCACATCTGCACACAAATGGTAGATGTCACTATGTATTATCACCCAAAAATATGTCTTTTTGATTCCATATAATCAAGGAAATACAAAAAAATTAAATAACTCAAAATTTAAAAATAAAGGGTGAAGATTCGTTACCTATATCGCCATATGTCGATCCTGGTGGTAACGACATGTCTAGGTCCCCCTGGAAATCTATCCCTACATAGGGGTAGTCATCGATGGCAACTATCTGTCATCGCCACCATAGAAAGAACTCAGTTTTATATGGGTTGACCACCCTACCACCCCCCAGTCTGCGCATAGCATCTTCCCAATGCCGTTGGGCTGGATCTTGAACCCCGTGAAGAGGAACGTCCACTCTGGGGCTCAATCCTGGAACACGCTCGAAGAAAAACGTGCTCAAAATACTGCTGAACCCTAAGTTCCGCACTCTGCCTGCCTTACACTCACTGAGCTGATGTTTCATGTTGCTCAGTAGTGTAGTACTCTAGTCATAGATTATGGGTCTCATGCACTCAACTAAATAGAACATCAGACGCCGCAAGGCCTGGTGGAGTGATGCGAAGCCTGTTATCCTACCCAATGTCAATAATATGTCCTTTAGGCCCAGCACCTGTATAGCATTGGTAGGGACCTAACTCCCCACCTTCTCTATGTCTGGATAGCAGTACACCGCAATGTACTCGTCGATAGTCATGCCACCTCCTGGCCCACCACGAGAACGAAGGTTCACCACTTCCCCTCGTCTAGAAAGCCCAGTAATGAAGTATATGTCCTCCACCTCTATGGTGAGGGACATACCATCTATATGGAAGGACTCCGATTTTGGATCCTAGTAATCCACCAGCATCTGTAATAGTCTTGGTTTGGCCCTCAAACGACCAAGACACCAAAACTTGTAGAGTCTGCATGCACGTAAAGCTTGTTGAGCCATTAGATCAGCCCTTACTGCTTTCTCTACTTCACCATGCTCACATTCTCTCCACTCTAGGACCATCCTGTACAATAAATTGCAAAATTACCCATTAGTTTATTGAAAAAACCATATGCGCGGCCTCATACGTGACTGTTTTCAAAACAACCACGTATGTATGCGGGTTTGAGGCCATTTTCCTCGTATATCTAGCCCTATACGTGGAAAAAACCTTGGTTTCTGTGTGGGCCACAGCGCCCATTTTGGGTTGGCCTAGAAAGCTTAATTGACCATGGAAATTCATAAAAATTGTATCAAAATGAAAGAGAAGATCATGAGTAAATACCTGGAAGAAATGGTAGTGGATTCCGCCGGCTGGATCTCCTGGAATTCGCTGTTGAAAATCAGAGCTCAAATAGGTAAAAGTTTCAAATGATTTATAATATTTTGAATTGTTTACTATTTATAGAAGTTTTTCAAATATTTGAAAATTTTTACCCCTTTCCTATAGTTTCGACATTTTCTAACCATTTTGGACTGTTTTTGACATAATTCATGATGTAGAGGACCTTTTTCAGTGTCGTCTTAGCCGTTGGATTGATCCATTCGTGCCAATCACAGGTATCATGTCTAAACTAGCATATAGGTTAGGTTTCATCACTATTTGCATTTTGCATAATCTTATGACCATCTCATCATGACCTTAGGTACGAACCCACTCTATTATGTCATGGAACCTTCTTGCTGCTTTAGAAGTGGCATGATATGAGTGGTAGAGCTTCACCTTACATGGGTACCCTAGTTAGCATCTTATTTTCATTTGGTGCCCATGCTGATGTTTTCTCCTTTACGGTGTGGGAGTCCGTTGTATAGCACTACCATGACATTTTACAAGAGCCTCATACTCCTTTTGATCTTTTGCTGGCCTATTTCCCTCAGGACTCCCTCATGTCAAGTTGTGAATGCATTATCTTGAGCTTTGCCTGCCTTATTGAGATTTATGCCGGCTTCCCTAACATTGCGTTTCAGCCATATAGCCCAAGCTTGTCTCATGTCTAGCCATGCAGAGCCATTTTTTATATCCTTCACAGCTTGATTCCCTTTTTATCGAGAGGGGATTTTCCCCTGAGTGTCAATATCCTACACATGTATCCTTGCATTAAGCATAGGTATGTTCCACTGCTTGGAACTAGTTTGTTTGCCCTTATGACACTCGTCTCCTCCTAGTGTGTAACTATAAAGCTATTTTATTCTTTTTTCAAGCTTTTCAAATAACTGAAAAAGTCCAAAAAAATCAAAAAACCAAAAAGCGGGACAAGGAAAGATGTTATCTGTGGTAGCTGTCGAGTCGTGTCGCCTTCGAACAGAGCATTGTATATCACATCCATTGGTTGGGTTATAGTTTGACTTTAGGAGCTATACTCGTCTCCTCCTAGTGTGTAACTATAAAGCTATTTTATTCTTTTTTCAATATTTTTAAATAACTGAGAAAGTCCAAAAAAATAAAAAAAACCAAAAAGCCGGACAAGGAAAGATGTTATCTGTGGTAACTGTCGAGTCGTGTCACCTTCAAACAGGGCACTGTATATCACATCCATTGGTTGGGTTATAGTTTGACTTTAGGAGTTGTACTCGTTTATCTGAGTTTATCTCCACCGACTGGTTAAGCTTTCAGTCCCTATGGAGCCTCTATCGATGCCTCCTGTGTTGCAGAGATGTCCCAGTTTGTATATCGAGTCTATGCTGCCTTCATTCAGTCACCATATGCCGTTATGCTCTTGTTCGAAGGAATTTGAAGCCTGAGTTAGCCATTCCTCAGTTATCTTGACTTTGCATGTCATCCATTCCCTATATAGTTACTGGTGCGTGCACCTTATGATCGAGTTCTTCCACATTATACAACTTTGCTGAGTACCTTGTGTTGGACGATGGGGGATGCCTTAAGTCCCTCCTTCCAGCAGATTTCATCCCATTGACTTCAGATCATTTATTCTGGGTTTGGAAACTAGAGTCATTTTGAGTGCCTTGAGACTTGCAGTCATTAGTGGCAGGTTCTCTCGCCATCGACAGTTCTTGGGAATACATCAATATCCCCTGATCGATGGATCCTTTCAAGTGTTCAACCTCAACACATTTATTCACACTTTTTAGTTTTCACTCTAGTACCTTGATTCCCATTTTCATTATTGGTGGGTGATATCGCGTCTATTAACGGTATACATTAATGAATAGTAATCAAACGATGGACTACTATGTTTGACCTCGACACCTCTATTCGCATAGTAGGACATGTACTCATAGCAGTTTGTGTAGAAGACTTTCCAGATTGGTGGCATCTCTTATATGTTACTTCCTTGATCGTGCCAGTGTTTATGAGATTTCAACTCTCGTGACTTGATTCCAGTATATGTCAAATATTTCCATCCACTATGGAGATCTTGATCTATTATATCTTCAGCCATTATGGAGATCATGGTCCTTTGTATATCTTCATCATGGAGATTCTGATCTATGTATATTGTACATGGCGATGACCACATATGTGATATCAGGTATCATGCCTATTCATGGCCATTGTACTCTTATGTATCCGGGACTGCTATATCTACTTGCAGTTATGTGCAGGGTTGTATTAGTGTACTATGTTGATTAGGTGGCTGGTATTCCATTTGGGATCCTTCATCACTCCACTTCTGGGATGGACTTATAATGTATTTCAGCCATCGTATGACCCCTCTAACCTCATACATTAGGGGGCATCTGTTATAGCTTATTTCACCACTCTAGGTGAATCACACTTTGTATGGACTTCCCCTATCCTACTGCAGACTCCTTAGACCCCATAGACCATTTTTTGTCCTTTGATGTTTCCTTGATCATCCTAAAAACAGGTGAAAAATGATACACATGACTTTTAAACCTATAAGCGCGTATATACGCGGGTTTGACCACTAAAACCGCATACATCGGGATGTGTACATAATCCAAATGCTTTTGGAGTTTTCCTTGACATGGATCCGACTCATTTGACACCTGGCCTTCCCTATGCCTTGAGATCACTCGGATTCTACCTTTCATTACCCCTTTGAAAAGCTATATAAGGAACCCCTTGGTACATTGAAGGCAAGAAGAGAGAATTGAGAGCAAAGAAACTATAGTCCATTGTTGTCAGAACTTATTCTTGAGTCTGCATCCCTTTGTCCCTTGGAGCACTAGTGTGTTCTTCCCAAGCTTTCCTTTTGCTTGTGAGCTTGCTATCGAGAGATGGAGGATTGAGGTGGTGGAGGCCCAAGTGGGGGATTCAGTTTCTCCGGTTCGCAGATGTGCCATCAAAGGTTGTATCTTGTAATCTCTGAATTATATTAATAGAAATATCTTTTCCTGTCCAATTATGTGTGTTTGAATGAATATGTTATCCATGGGATTATGTCAAATTCTTATACATTATTGATTATATATGCTAGAATAGATCTAACACCATGATATATAGAATGCTTGTATTGTTTACTTGTTGTTGAGGAAGTAATCTATCAATTCAAGCTGAAGTTGGAAAGCCCAACAAGAATCTACTTCAACCATCTGGAATAAGGTACGATGTCTGATCCTTTAGTGTTAGACATTTAATTTCTATTGCATATTGGAAAGGATTGATTTCTGGAGTCAAGCTGTCTGTTGTGGTACCCCAAGCCATAGGAATTTCTCTCCGTAACAATAATGCATTCCAATCTCTTTCATGATGCTAGATAAATCTCGATATGTGCGAGGTAAGATATTTGATGGTGGTAACAAAAATTCAGCTATCAAGCTACAAAAAAAATATAGTTAATGTAAAAATAAATAATATTATCGAAACGCACTTCATCCGTACGATTATCAAAAATGACTTAACAATACAATTATTAGAGGAATACAGATAAACTTTATGACGATCCTATATATGTGTTTGATTATTTTACATACCTTAGCATCCGTGTGATTGATATGTTTGAAAGACCATTCATAACCTTCAAGTTCATTATCAACAATACAATAGAGAGAAGATTTGTTTTGGATCCTTCATAAAGGGGTTCATGTGCCTTATCGAGAAGAGGTATATTGTGAACATCATCAAATTTATGATCATTTTCACTATCATCGTCATCGTCATTGTCATCATCATCATCCATTATAACATTAAATGAATCAGGGATCAATGTATTTGTACCATCATCTTCAACTACATTATCAGTATGATCATATTGTTCAATATGATCATTCACTTGTTCTCCATTAAACATAGACCCTCCATGATCCTGATTGGGAACTTGTTTTGAAAGCACTTCCTCTGGACGATATGTCGTCGGGTGTATTTCCTTTATAAATACATGGAAACATCAATATATATACATTAATATATGAAATATTTAAAAAATGCATGCATTTACCAAAGAAAAGAATATAAAAAACTTTATAATGTTAAGCCTACAAATGGACAATATTCATTCCCCCCCTCAACATGTCCATGTTCCCTGCAATGTTTTGTGGCTGTTGAGATCAATATTCTTCTCCTCTTAAATCCCCTGCATTGAGTACATGGAAAATAACATTTTCCATCACCCCCTCATTTCAATGCATCCCATAGTCTAGCAAACAATTCTCAATTGTTTTCATTTGGATCAGGAATATTTCTATTTGACATTTTGTCACAAACTTCATGAATGAATACTATCGACAATCTTAAAAAATCAAGTTCCATGCATCACAATTTTCTCAAACGAAGGTTTGTCGAAGAAATAAAAGTTTTCCCGCAAAATGTCTGTCGAAGAAAAAAAAATTCCCAAAACCACTCGTTGAAGAATAAAACAATTCCTGAAACAGACCGTCGCTTCGAAATTTTTCATAAACTCACAGTTTTCGCATATTTGATGTCATAAACATAGTGACTGTCAGAAAAATCTGACACATGCTTGTCGGTTTTTCGACACTGTGAGCAGTGCAAATATCCGACATGTGCGAGTTGGTTATTCAACACAAATACAATCGCATATCAGACGTTAAACGGACATCGTAAAACTGACCCTGTCAAAGTTGAATATTTGACGACTCTAAAATATTTTAAAAAGTACAATACTTTTTCGTCATTGCAATTCGACACATCCGTACCCGACGTCTAATGTCGTCATATTTCGGGTTCAAATATTGTTGTGCAAAGAATTTAAAGGAGGAAAATTTTATTTAGTTTCACTTGGTTGGTTGTATGATTTTTAATGGTCATATGTCTCTGAGGGTTTACTTTACAACTCCAAATATTCATAATGATGCAAATTTGACCATCACAATAATTTACCATGTGATTACTCATTGATCCAGCAATCTTCCTGGAGTTCTATATCTACAATTGGACAACACCAGCCGAGAAAACAAAAATCAGATCATGTTTGGTTATCTAAACATGCTTGTTGAATTGGGAAATTTTCAGAAGGTTAAGTTGGTTTCCTACTTGTTGGACATACACATGACCATATTGATCAAATTTTTAGTTGTTTTGCAGTGACATTAGGGAGGAAGAATATTGTGAGTCTCCCATCATTAACTGAAATTATTAGAAATACATACAATCTAGAGCCTATTGTACTAGCATTGGAGGAGATTGTTGACATGCGAATATTTATTATGGGATTGCATTGTGAATAAAGGTGCATTGAAAAACTTAATGACATTAGCTTCCAATATCAATTTCATATAAACAATATTGATGGGAGAACAATGTTGTGGGGTAAGAAGTACTCAACAAGTGCAAAATGGGGGCCTACATTAGGTTTAAAATTTCTGAAATTCCTCCCAATTTGTCAAATTTATGATTCAAAGTTATTGTTATTGCAATCAGCTATCAATATTCAAAATGCACATTGACATAATAGAGATGTTGATTCTTCTCAATGCTTGGAAGAAATAAAAAATTCTACCAAAGATACATATGACTATTTTGATGTTGGTGATACTGTTTGGTGGGAGTCTTTTTTCATCGAGAAAAATGACATAATTTCAAACTCTACAAATGGAGATATTTTTTTGAAGACTCCATTTCATTGGTAGGAAAGTATGTCAAATGAAAACATGGAAATAAATTTTGAACTAGAAGGTGTTGATCCTTCTTAAGCAAAGGAAAGGGAAATGTATATTGGGTCTTGAAGATCATCTGCACGACACGAGGCAATGTAAGACATTTATAGAGGCTCAATACAAGATATTAATGAAGGTTGTATGATTGTAGTGTTGACTACAGAATATGCACGTGGCTATCCATTATGTATTGTAAAAGTTATGAAGGTCAAGAAAGAAAATGAAGAAGTTATATCCATTGAAGTACATTGGTATGCAATGGAAACACACCCATTTGATGATGTGTATAAGCCAGAGATGGTGGTTGAGAAAAAGGTCTGAAAAAAGAGAAAAAGAAAGGGTCAAACTATAAATCATCATCGCATTGACAATTTGAACTTAGAATATGTTGATAAACTAGATTATGACTTCCAGTTGACAAAGAAAGGCATTCTTTGATCCAAGACTACATGGATTATCAAAAGATTGTTTGCACAATAAATAGTTTCATCATGGGAGTCTGATAAACCAAGGCGTAGATCAAGAAGCAATATGTCATATGAAATGTTGGTCATAAATGAAGACTCAAACGGTGCACTTATTAATCGTAGAGAATAATATGGGTCATCTACATATTCATCTGATCATTCATCTCAAGAAAATGTAGTTTTTGATGGTGTGTTAGAATCCATGTGTGGATTTCACTATTTGAACATGAAACATTTTATCATTTTTATTAAGATGACCTTGTCTGCGTGCCAACTCTAAAGGAGTGTTTCAATTTTAATATGAAAGCTTCTATGTCTTATGGTTTAATATATGATTTTATTACGAGTATTATACAAAATTAGTTTATTAATTTATATGGAAAGAGTGGTCTATTAATTTCTTGAATATTTTTTGTTTAATATAGTGCAAGTTTTATATAGTGTTACTAAGAGGTTTAATAGATACACTTTTAAATTAAGATAAAATGATATAATTATGCCTTTTTTTGAAATAGTGTGCTACCGGTAGCATCAATTTTAAATTTGAGATTGATTTTAATGTTATTGTAAATAACATTAAGGACTATTTCAATACATGTCCACATTTTTAGCCCCGGTAGCACCACTTTTTTTATTTGGAGGTGTTTTTTGGTGTTTTTATTCATAAAAATAGGAGTTTTTATGGCTAGAGTTCTCGTTTTGAGTATAAAGTTCTCGTCAAGTTGTATAACATGTTAGGGTTGAAGGTGAGTGTATTAATCATCTTTTTTTTTAATTCTCTTTTGTTAAAGAACTACAGATATATATGGAAAAGATGTTGGAATTCAAGGGCCCTTGGTTCTTAGAAAATTTAGTAAGAATTCTGGAGAGGTGGGTTGAGAAGATTAAGGGGATGTAATTTAAAGAGTTTCCATGCTATGTCTATTGAGGTATTTGGGTCCATTGAAACAAGTGATTTTTGAAGGGAAAAAACCTAGTGTAAGCTGGGTTTCTCAAAGGATTTTGGGGCTCTTTTTTTAGGGACAGTTAGAGGACATAACTACTCCATCCAAAATTGTTATTGATCTAGTATTTAGGGAGGACAAGCCGATAGGTTTTTTGATCGGGAATGTTAAGGATTAGAAGGTAGATGTGAAATTGGGGTCTTCCCATCATTTTCGGTTGAAAATGGGAGGGCAATTGGGAACCAATATGAGGGTTAAACTCCTGACACTACAAGCTCTCTTAAAATTTGCAGCTTTCATGAATTTAGTGAGATTACAAGTGGCAGGTGACTCTATGATCATCATAAATTGGAGATTGGGAAAATATTCCCTCTTGGTTCTAAATATGGAAGGCTGGATAGAGAAAATTAAAATGATGGAAAAGAATTTTCTAGATCTCTTCTATCAACATGTTTATGTATAGTTCAATAGGGATGCAAATGATTTATTTAAGAAGTCCCTTGGTCTTGAAGAAAGGATTTTTGTATATGAAATTTTTTTGTAAAATTCTAAAATTCTTCAGGGATCCATGTAGGTGTATTAAAGATACAATTGTTGGAGTTATGGTTACTTTCACTTCTATGGGTTTTATTTTACTTGTAGTATTCTATTGTGATCAATATGCTACTAGTTTGTTATTTCTTTCAGGAAGGGAATTTGTCTTGTAGGTCCTATTTTGGACACATTTGAATTGGGTGCATGATCCCTCTCAAGCTAGTACTCGAGTTTTTATTTCTATGAAAATTTATGGGCATGATTTGTTCTTCTGGGAGTCAGAGTTATTTAATATCTACATGATATTGTTATATTTTGGACCTTATTAGTTATAGAGCTTTATCTAGGGTTTTTGGTTTTCCTCTTACCCCCGAGATTCTAGTGGTGGGGTTGTGCATTAGAAACTTATTCAGGAATAGGGTTCCAGTTCATGATGGTGATCGGTGTTTCACCAAGTAATTCAGCCTTACATCACTCGATGAAGATTTTATGGAAACATGTCGGGAGAGGGAAGCTTTCAGAAATGGGAAGCAGTTGTAACCATGGTAAGGACTGGAATATTATTGGTAAAAGTTCATCTCCCTCATTCAAAAAAGATACTAGGGTTTGGGATAACCCATGTTTGCAAATTATCTACACCCCGTTCAAGCCTGGTGTGGGTGAGGTTAATGGGATTTCATCTGGTTTTACCTCTTATGCTTCTCTAGAAATTGGGGACTTCCCCTTACCCGTCTATGGTTATCCACTCATATAATATGATCTTCATATTGACTTGGGAATTAAAAATCCTTTGAGAGGGGAAAAATATCACTCCCATTGAAGAATTAAGATCGAAAGAGATAGGCAAGGTAAATCCATTTGTGTAATAGGGAAGGAAGTTACTTGTTAACCCAAAAATCCCCCACACAGCTCTCAATGGCCTACACTACCCAAGGACACCATCTCACAACACTCATTTCACTCCATACTACCTTCCATGACCTTCCATTTGACCCCCACACCTCCAAAAGAGTCCAAGGATGAATAAAAGGGCTAAAAACCCCAAAAAAGAGCCCAAAATAGACCCCCAGGAGCTAAAGCCCTCAAAAAGGGGCTAAAACCCTGAAAGGGGATAAATTTAGGGTGGAAGGGGCTAAAGCCCTGACCAAGGGCTTAAAACCCTAAAATCCCTTGGAAAAACTATATAAGGAGGGTGGGGGGTCACTCTCAAAAGACTCCTCACTTGCCTATTGCTATGTTGCTCATGGATGCTTTGAGACCTCTTGCTCTCAAACCACCCACTCTCCCTCTCCTCCATCTCCATTTCTCCAAGCCATTGCTTCCCAACCAAGAGAGAGGTTCTCCCATGAGCTAGGGCATGGTGGCCCATTTCCACCTAAGCGAGGTATAATCTCTGTTTATGCTTGTTTTATTTGTTTTTACTTTCTAACCCTCATCTCTATTTGCATGTTTTTCATTAACTTTGTGTGCAGGTTTTTTCCATTGTAGCTTAGGTTGATTTTGCAGGTTTTGGAGGTGGAACCCTAACCTACTATGTGCAGAGGGGTTCAACAATGCTCCATCAGTTCCTCTTCTTTATTTTCTATCATTAGATACTAGATCTAGTTTACTATTGTAGCCATTTGCTTAGATTAGCTTAGTTTCAATTCGCAGCTCTGTTTACATGCAATATTTCATTATGTTTTTTACTATTTTCTAAGGTTAGGAACCTACCCTTGTGCCATATAGGAACAAGGGAGCCATTCTTACCCCTATAGTGAGGAGAAATTCTGACTACAGCTTTAAATATGTTAACCCAAAAATCCCCCACATAGCTCTCAATGGCCTACACCACCCAAGGACACCATCTCACAACACTCATTTCACTCCATAAGACCTTCCATGACCTTCCATTTGACCCCCACACCTCCAAAAGATCCCAAGGATGAAGAAAAGGGCTAAAAACCCCAAAAAAGAGCCCAAAATAGACCCCCGGGAGCTAAAGCCCTCAAAAAGGGGATAAAACCCTGAAAGGGGCTAAATTTAGGGTGGAAGGGGCTAAAGCCCTGACCAAGGGCTTAAAACCCTAAAATCCCTTGGAAAAATTATATAAGGAGGGTGGGGGGTCACTCTCAAAAGACTCCTCACTTGCCTATTGTTATGCTGCCCATGGATGCTTTGAGACCTCTTGCTTTCAAACCACCCACTCTCCCTCTCCTCCATCTCCATTTCTCCAAGACATTGTGTCCCAACCAAGAGAGAGGTGCTCTCATGAGATAGGGCATGGTGGCCCATTTCCAGCTAAGTGAGGTATAATCTTTTTTTATGCTTGTTTTATTTGTTTTTACTTTCTAACCCTCATCTCTATTTGCAGGTTTTTCATTCACTTTGTGTGCAGGTTTTTTCCATTGCAGCTTAGGTTGATTTTGCAGGTATTGGAGGCAGAACCCTAACCTACTATGTGTAGAGGGGTTAAAAAATGCTCCATCAATTCCTCTTCTTTATTTTCTTTCATTAGATACTAGATCTAGTTTACTATTGTATCCATTTGCTTAGATTAGCTTAGTTTCAATTCGCAGCTCTGTTTACTTGCATTTTAATTCCATTTTTTTTACTGTTTTCTAAGGGTAGAAACCTACCCTTGTGCCTATAGCCATTCTTACCCCTATAGTGAGGAGAAATTATCACTACAGCTTTGGCGACTCCCCTGGGTCGATCCCACAGGATCCCTCGGCAAAAAATTTCAAGTTTTCAAGTTTTTCGGTTTTTACCCTAGTTTTAAGAAATGTTAGTTTAGATCTATTTAAATCTATTTTATTTCCTATTTCTGTCAGTGTCGAAGCCTTTTCTAGGCCGAGTTGAGCTAGATTGACCCCAGTACCAGTTACTGTCACCCAGATCTGGCCCTGCCTCACCAAAACACCCCTTTCCAGAGTAGGTCGCTCTTATCGGGGGAAAAGGTGAGACAAGGCCCACTTAATCCCCAGACAGGTGTACCCAGGGTGCACTTAATCCTTAGACAGGCATGAATTCATCCCAGGAACTTAATTTGTGGTTGTTTTGGCATTTTGTGTGACTCCCTCGCTCATTTCTGGAAAAATCTCGCAACCCCCTCGCGGGATTTGGTCAGAAATGTGCGGCCTGTCACATAGAATTTGTTTTTGAGTTTAATTAGCAGCAATTTTTAGTTTCAGAGGACTGTCAGTGCATCCCAGTTGCCTCTATCCTCTATTATAGGTCTCTGTTAATTCCATTTTTCATTTTCTATAAATAAATCCATGAACAAAGTGTATATTCTAAATCAATCATTAAGGTTTAATAAAATGAACTAGCCTAACTAAAAGTAACTTAAAATTAACCATCTTGCTTCCCCCTTCCTCCTCTACCCAATCACCACCCTTCAAGGTATTCTGGGATACGACGAAGGGAAAGCTCGTATAGATCTAGGCACTCCATGGTACTTTTCCTAAACCACTAAAACCAGGTGACCTGGAAGGTAGAGGGGGTAGAGAAGGAGGGCTTCTCACGGTGCTAAGTGTCCTCCTTGTTGACCAACCTAGAACTTGGGAGGTGACCTGAGGATCTGCGGATGGGCTTAGTCCCATTGTGTTGAGAGCCCAGCACCTTCTCTTGGATGAAGAAGAATACCACTGAGAGGTAGACATTTAGTTAGGCCAATAATTCAGGGTGAATCACCATATTTGCTTACAAATTTCTGTTTATGTTTGCACACAAAAACATAATATGAACTCTACCATGAATTCATAAACCATATTGGAAACCAAATACCAGAACAAACAAGCAAACCAACACACGATACCAAATAATTAACCCAACTCGGTTCATGATGCTGAGTAAGCCTTAAAATTTACCAAATTTACACTAAGTTCAAGCAATTCTGCAGTCTTCGAGGACATAAGTCCTTGATTGCTTCAACTATGGGAAGTACTTGGTCTTTGCCTAGAAACGCATTGTGAGGAGTACCACAGGAACCTCAAAGTAGCTAGCCTCTAAGAGGAATTTCCAAGCGAAACGGGCAACAACCCCTTCTGATTGAGTAGAATCACCCATGAAGAACAAGCCAAGCGCTGTCTTTTGGCAGTCTTGATTGCCAAGAGACCACCTTTAGCCAGTAGGAAGCCATTGAAACCGGGGTCCAAATTTCATACCCACCATTTTCATACACACAAGCAAACACAATTGATCCTCCACGATCTTCCTCACGCCTGAGAGGAAAACCACCACCATTTGGAACACTCTGTTAGCACCGTCGTAGCCATTCTCAGTGATCTCCCACACCATTAGAGGGCCACACAGCCTCTAATTCCGATTCATACCCATATCAGTCTGAACCAGACCTCCACACCGCACCATCAAGCCCCATGGCTAGTGCAAACTCGGATCCATTTTCTAGTCTAACCTTAGCAAGTGGATTCGTGTTCACATCACAACCTGTCACCCACAACGTGGCAAGTGGTCCAAGCATAGTCATGCAAACTGTCATTAGCCAATTGCCACCACCAATAGTGACCATCCAAGCTAGCCCAGTGGTAGCACACAAGGGCAGTGGCCCCTCCACACACATCGCCCCCCCACCACACAGGGGGGAAGTGCACCAACCACCCACGTTTCCCCTACTACCATCCATGGGGGCAATGCCCCCTCTACCCACACCATCCCACCCACAACACTTGGGGGCATTGGCCCATCCACCATGGTGCCACCACAAGCACCCCCAGCCAAGCAGATGCATTATGCACCTGCAAACCCCACCCCCATTGCAACCCCATCCCACATCAACTTGGGGTCAAATCTACCCTTCATGGCTCATTTGAACTTGCCTGACTTGGATAAATTAACAAATGATCCCATACGCCACCAAGCTTTCTGGCCACGTATGCCAATGAAACTACCATCAGACATCCCAAAGTTTGAAGGCAACACCAGGGAATGTCCCCAAAATCATATAATGACATTCCATCTATGGTGCTCATCCAATAGCATCGTAGAAGACTCCATCAGGCTG
The DNA here is from genome assembly GCA_001517045.1 of Pseudotsuga menziesii. Classification (NCBI taxonomy): domain Eukaryota; kingdom Viridiplantae; phylum Streptophyta; class Pinopsida; order Pinales; family Pinaceae; genus Pseudotsuga; species Pseudotsuga menziesii. The sequence continues at coordinate 39,059 of LPNX010477417.1, forward strand.
AGGCTGTTCCAATGCACCCTCACAGGTGTCGCGGCCAAATGGTACATTGAGCTGCCACAAGCCAAGTACCCCGACTTCAACTCCCTAGCCTTCATGTTCCTACAGTATTTCCAACTCCCTGTCAAATATGACGAGGGGGTGGAGATCCTGCTATCCTATTGCCAAAACACTTCCACTCACATCACTAATCATATCCATGAGTGGCAGCGATGCCGTAGCTTGTGTAAGATCTAACTTGACGACAGGATATTCTTGGATTGGTTCCTCAAGACATTGCTCCCGCCCATCACAAAGGACATCGCATCTAAACATCCCCAATCTGAAGAAGAGGCCATATTGAAGGCCCAACAATTTGATCTCATTTATGCCCAATCTGGATACTTGTACACTGTCATTCCAGATGCTCCCCATCTAAGTACCTCTTACCGCGATGCACCGGGGGCATCCCACGCTATGGATGGCATCATAGGATCAGTCTCCCAACAACCACAGCCTAGACTAACACCACCTACTATGGCACCACAACCAAGCAACACTGCTAATGTTGCTTACCAAAACCAAGCTCCAAACTATGCTAGAATGATGTCTCAGTCCGGAACAACAACCTCTTATGCACAACCTATGCCACCGCAGCAGGCTCAGGAAATGGCTTCGCCAGCACAACAATATGTGGGGAAAATGCCCGCATTCATGGCACCACCACCCCCACAAATATACTATGCACCACCAATGCAACAAGTTCAAGCCCCCACCCCTGCTCCACCCGCTCCATTGGGACAAGTGTTCACACAACAAAACCATCCCAACCAGCCTGCCCCCAACAATCAACAAGGGAAAGCTAGAAACAATCGGCCTCGCAACCAAGGCAATAACCAACCACAGGGAGGCGGTCAGCAACCAAACCCTCCCAATAATGTCGTGGCTAACCGGCCAGCCCAAAACCCCCCACAGCAGAATGCACCAAGACACAACACACCGTTGCGAACAAACCAACCTTGTACACTCTGTGATGTTTATGGGCATTACACATTTGAGTGTCCCCTCATGGCTCGTGCTAAGCAAGCCATCCAAAATGAGGCCCAACAGACTGCCAATGCCCCCACCCAAGCCCAACCCAACCAGGCACCACAAGGACCTCCTCCCATGGTGCCTCAAAACCCACTACCAGTCCAAGGATTGGTGGCAACTACTCCCCCTCCCCAAGCCAATCGCAACGCTCTGAGGGCACCACCCACAGCCGAAACAGGTATTGACCACCTAATGACCATGACCACTGAAGAGGTCAACTTACAATCTAGACAAAATCAGTACAGTACCACCACTGAACCTGTTGACTCATCAATAGCATCCATGTCTAAGACAACCAACCTACCTCTCCAATTACCCCCGTTCCCACGCCCCCCCATACGCAGAATTGCCATTAACGCCACAGCTAGAGTTGTAGTCAGCTATAGCATTGTGGATGATTTGGCCCAAACACCAATCGCCATGTCCACTCTTGAGGTACTTAAAACATGCCCAACGTAGCGGAAATCCTTACTAGCTGCTCTAGGGATAGTAGACCCCTCTGATTCCAAGCTAATCACATTTGATATAAAGAACAGAGAGCCACGCATGCCCTCCACTATCACCTTCCAAATCCTAGTATCATCTGGAACTTGGTTGTGCACCAATGCATAGTGGATGAGGGGGCATCCATGTGCGTCATGTCTACCTTGGTTTGGCAGAAGCTTGGATCATCGATTCTGCAACCGTCCTCCATGACTCTGTGGGCTTACGATGGACACCCCACTAAAGCCCAAGGAATCCTCCTCCATGTCCCCATCATGTTATCCAGAAAGACATTCATGATCGACATCAAGGTCGTCAATGCTCAATTGGATTACAACCTCCTCCTCGGGAGGAGTTACATGTATGCCATGCGAGTTGTAGCGTCAACTGTCTTTCGCCTCATGATGTTCCCCCAAGAAGGGAATATTGTGATGATTGACCAGCTCACCTACCACGATCCGCAAGGGTTAACAGTGCCTGCCAATGTTATCCCTACCATCACCACCACTGAGCCGCAAGGGGCAACTGCACACACTAACATCATCCTTCCAACCAACACTATGGTTGAAAGCACACCAGCCTCCCCACCATTGAATGTGGACCCTGGGTTGTTTACCGATCCCACCATGACAGCTCCTTTCCTGTTGGTGTCACCACCACCGACAAAAAAGAAAATTGCATACTTATGCATGGTCTCATCAAGCACTGCTGCACCCAAACAGCAACCGCAACCACATCCCCAACCACAACCACATCATCGTCCATAGCCGAAATTCCAACAGCAGCCACAACATCACCCGTAGTAGCAACATTATGCACAACCGCAACCACAACCTCACCCCCACATGCAACTAGCTGGGAGTTATGTGGGCTCATCTCTGGTCCCTACAATTCCCTTCCTCTTTCCCCCACCTGGTGCCATGAGCAAGCCGGTCATGGCCACCTTAAGCCTACCCAACTTTATGTTGGGGATCCTGGTGTGGTATCTAGATCCACCAGCTCAACCAACAATGCCTCAGGTTGTATTAACTCTGGTGCAACCTATTGCGGTTGAGTCTCACCCACCACCTGGTCTGCATAAGCCAACCGTCACACCTGCACCTGCACTGCCCCAACCCAAAAGGGCCAGGGGAAAAAACACCAAAGGCACTACAAAACCATGACAAGTTCCACCTTGTGCCATCTTCGAACAATAGGGCCATCCCACTCAGGATTGCCCTGAAATCCTAGTGATTTGTGTGCACCTAGATGCTATGGATACAAATGAAAACACCCCCGTGGTTGAACTCCCAACCGTGCCAGTAGTAAAGAACAAGGCATTAAGGACAAACCGTGCTTGTGCCCTTTGCGGCTTGTATGGACATTACTCCCACCATTTCCAAGACATGCCCAAATTTCGAATGGCTCTTGCTGGCCTTCGTCACCATTCCCTTGAGTCTGAGATCACCTTAATCGAAGAAGTTCACCCACCACCACCTCCTTCCTCCGACACCATGTCCATTCACATGATGTCTAGTTCCCCCAACCAACTCATCCCCATCTCCAACGACGGTCCATCAGACCTGTCACTTTGTTGCTTTAACAACAATGAGGAGATCCTTGAAGCTCTGACCACCCCAGAATACCCATGGGATGACATGCACCATCGCTTGTTCTTCCTCCAATAAGAGCTTGTGTCACAGTCCGACCAGTTTTCCATGGAGACCAAATATTTCATCCATGGGAAGGTTGACTGGTTCAAGAACCCAATTCCTTCGAAGAAGGGAACATGGCGAACATTTCACCAAACATTAAGATCGACATCTCAACCAACTCTGAGATCGTTGAAGAAATCTTGTTGTGGGCATCTTGCTCTCCGTAAGAGGTCAATGCCTACACCGCCCTCTTCCAAGAATTCTGTGACATCTTCACCTGGTCATACACTGAAATTCCTGGCTTACATCCATCCATCATGGAACATGACATTGACACATGGCCCGATGTGGCACCCATCCACCAGAAGCAATGGCCCATCAATCCATCCAAAGTGGATGCAGTGAAAGCCGAGATAGAGAAGCTGCACATAGTTGGCTTCATTTATCCCATTGCATACACAACTTGGGTTTCTAATCATGTTCCCGTGAATTAAAAATAGGGTACCATTTGCGTTTGCATATACTTCCGTGATCTCAATGGGGAATGTCCCAAAGACAACTTCCCCACCCCATTCATTGACCAAATCATCGATGCATGTGTTGGACATGAGGCCTTCTCCTTCATGGATGGATTTTCCAGCTACAACCAAATCCAAATCCGCAAAGAATACCATTGCAAAATGGCATTCACAAATCCATGGGGCACATTCACCTACTGAGTCATGCCCTTTGGCCTCAAAAATGCTGGAGCCACCTTCCAGCATGCCATGACACACTGCTTCTGTGATATTACTCACATCATGTTGGTGTTTTTTGACAACCTCATCGCGTGGTCGCAAAACCACACACAACACATAGACAACTTGTGACAAGTCCTAATGCAATGTCGCCAATACAGGATCCGCTTGAACCCATTCAAGTGTGTTTTCTGTGTCCCCATGGGCCGTCTCCAAGGATTCATTGTGTCACACAAAGGAATGACCGCTGATCCTAAGAAAGTTCAAACGACTTTCCCCCTAACGTCACCCCTTTGAGTGACAGTGTTCTTAATTGTATTATAGTCTTTTCATTTTTTCTTTTACACATTTTTCAGATTGAGTCTTATGTATCATTTCCTCTCATTGCTTCAGATGGAGCACACCACAGATCGGTATATGGGATTCACAGATGGAGCAAGCAGATGGTACTTGAACCTTGCCTCGGCTACATGGGTAATCTACTCCCCATCACACGAGTTGAGACACATCAACGGAATATGTGTGGGCACTGCGACCAACAACCAAGTGGAGTATGATGGTGTCAATGGCCTCTTGGCTGCCGCTCTACAGTTAGGAATTCACCATATCGATGTCTTCTTAGACTCCCAAATACTTGTTTCTCAACTGAACAACCACTACCGAGTTCATGATCCCTGCCTCTTTAGAAAGTACCTGCGCACTAAACACATGGTCAGAACATTTGAATCCATCACATTCACACATGTTCCCAGGAACCTCAATAGTGTCGCAAACCAAATGGCTAATGATATTCTAAATTGGCACATCCATAACAGCATATAGGAAACATACAACCATAACATAATGCATAATCATGTCTAAATATACACACACATTGTAATAATACATCACATGAGCATTTTCATTCCACAACATAATAAAAAAGACTCACATAATAAAACCATAAAAGCACATCCACGTGCGTCAAAAATATATATAGATATAAATCCATAAAGTCGCATGTCCACAACATGTCCAATACAAAAATGAGAAGCCACATATGCTTTCTCAACAGGATATACATAAGCGACACAAAAACCCCTAAGTGCACCTATGCACTAGGAATAGCCCCACAAGGCTACTAATCCGATTCAGACCCATCATCTAACTCGAACTCATCATCCTCCAAAGAGGACGAATCCAATGTAAGAACGCCACCTCTCGCCATCCGGTGAAAGTGCTTGCATGCCACTGCCATCTTCCTCATCACGCCCATCAGCTCGGGAGGAAGATTATGAATAGCAGCAATAAAGTTGGTATTCAGGTGTTGCCAACCAACATATGACACTCTAGTAGCTACCTCCTCCATGTACGGTACCGGTCCATCCATATCCCGTTACTGCCTGCAAGAGTTCCCATAAGGGGCCACCACAGGAGGTATGGTAACAACCCACCTCCGATGCCCAGGTGGCAGGTGAGGACCAACATCTGCACACACAAACAAGGACACCATCAGTCCACATGCATCAATATGAAAATCACTAACCATCTCAACTATACTATGCACAAAGATGAACATAAAAACATCAAGCATACATACTAGCTGGTCCCCAAGCCTAACCAGGAGGTCGAGGCATCTCAGGATCTCCCTGGAAGTCCATGCCTGCGTACAGGTACTCCTCAATCACCACAGGCAATTGGAGCCACTGCTCCAACAAATCCTCTGTGAAGAAGCAGCCCACTCAACCGCCGCCCTCGTGAATCATCATCTGGCACCACCTATATATCCTCGGCTCCCGTGGACCATTGTCCACCACAACCCAATGAGGATGAAGTGTAGGTACTTTCTCAAAGAAGAAAGCACATAGAAAGGAGCCAAAGCAAAAACCAGAGCCACTAGTCTTCGACCTATTCAGATGATGCCGAATAGCCTGCAAGTACATCTGGACCCATGCATAATATCTGCCACAATGGCACACTCAACTAACTGTAGCTGACCACCAGAAATCTTATGGCTCCCTGTGGAACCCAAGATGCACTGTAGTAAAGTCCCCACCCCCCGTGTGGACAACTCCTCGATGTCACACATCAAGATGCAAGAACCACGCACATACGCCGTAGCATAACAGTGCCAATCACATAAATCCTCTAATGTCTCCCCCTGAGACAGTACAGGTGCCAAGTCACCAACTACTCCGAATATTGGGAGCCTAGTAATGAAGTACACATCCTCCAGCATAATCTCAATACGCTGGCCCTGGAAGAGGAACACCTCCTCAGTAACATCCCAGAAACTGATCAGAGTTTGCATCAACAAACCCAAGCTCCAAATAAGCAAAATCCTCATAAACTTCAGTAACCCATAGCAAGCTAGTGTATCTCTAACACCCCCATCTTGTAATGATGCATCTCTAACTAGCTTGCAGTCTCTCTCCCTCCATTTGATCTCCATCATCCTGCACAAGGCAAAAACCCTGATGTCAGACATCCCCATCATCAAAAAACCACCCAAAGGAGGCTAGGGTGCACTTATCTGAGCAAAAGGAGCGCCCAGGGCACTCATAATGGCCCAACAGGTGTGCCTAGGGTGCACCTTTCCCTTCGAAATGAGTGACCTAGTGCACAAGAAACCCCAAACAGCTCATGGGGGGCCTCTAGGTGGTCAAATTTAGTCAAAAATACATCAAAATGAAGAGGTTCAGTGAGAGCTTTTACCTGCAAGTTGCGGCTCGTGAAACCGTCAATCGGATCGAGAGAAATCAGCAAATGAATAATTAGGGCCCACCTCTCCAACTCCACAATGAACAGTGACAATGACACTTCACCATGTGGACCCTCCCCTCTTATAGGCCCCATTTGACCTAATTTCCTCCGATTGACATAACAGGACCATACGGACTCCGTTTGAGACGTTGTTTGCGCCACTGGTTTCAAAATTCCGCCCTCTATTTAGTTATGAGACCATCATCTCATGTTTAAATATTCAATTTCAAGACCATTTCCCACAATTCACCTCGATTCACGAGCCATGACATAACAATGCGAGTGTCTATGGACCAATACTCATATCACACTGCCCGATCGCAACTCATGCAAGCGATCAGGCTACCACCCATTAAGTATTGTACTATACTTTTATTTTTGTATTTATAATTATCTTTTTCACTGCACCTTACGTGGACATCTGGACCATCGTCCACAAAACCTTTTGTTTTTCTTCCATGTATTTGACATAGAAGTGTCCTCGGGCCACCACCCATTTAGAAATGTAATTTTAGCTTTTATTTTGTATTTTTAACACATAGATTGTCTTTTCTCTTTATCGCACCTTACGCGGACCTCTGGACCACTGTCCACAAAACAATTTCTTTTCTTGCACGTATTTGGCATATAAATTCCTCCGGACTTTTACTTACATCGCATGTAGTCAAGTTTTTCCACCACAACACACACACACACTCTCCTAAACTCTATCTGAGAACCACCTCAGTTTGCATGCCTATGTCACACCGTCTCGCAAGCCTATGCCATGATATATCCCAGGCATGTATTGGTATGTTTGAGAGCCTTATGCTCTATCTATACTGCACGGATGACCTTTGGACCTCTGTCTACCGTCTCGACATGGGGGCACCACTTGTGCCACCGTAGTCAATTGACCACATTAGAGTTTTGTTTATGCTCTTTTCTGACTCCTTAAAATAATGAAAAGATCGCCGAGCATAGCTGCTTCCTTTCCCTCTCGCTAAAGTATAGGAAAGGGTGTCTACATCGTCTCATTTACCTCCTTTTGTAGACCATGTAGACCATCTCATGAAAAGGACCTCCTTAGCACACTCAAGCTAGGACCATTCCCCTCTGCATACTTTTGTGCTTTCTTAGGCAGAGGGACCGCACTTTACGAAAAATATCACCACTGGTTGTCATTAATCTCTTTTCCAACAATTTCAATAAGAAAATATCGCTGAGCAAACTTGGTTTCGTTCATGCTCGTAAAAGTATTTGAAAAACCGTCCAGTCAGTATAGGTTTAACCTTTTTCGGCTTGATTGGACTACCAACGGTAAAGAAGTCTATCATCCCCTCCAGGATGGGCAAGCTCTCCCATGTATACTTTTATCCTTTTTTGGGCACAGGAGACTATCAACAAAAAAGAGCCCCCACTGGAGTCTTCTTTGTGCTTTTAGACTCTCTGAAATTGAAAGCACCATAGAGCATTTACCTTCTCGAGCTCGCCAAAAATCCATGAGATCGTACCGCAATGGTGTTCCTAGACACCACCCCACAAAAAACAATTTGGCAGCATCCCCACATTGGGTCACCTTTGCTCTGCAATGTGTCTTCCTTGGATCCCATCAATATCAAAACTGTCCACCTCCTCCAAGTATTTCCCATATGTAGCGACATTCCCGGTATTACAGCTATGATCCCATCCCCATGAGTCAAGTTTCATTTGCTTCCTGGTCCACCCTTCCATCATACTCTGAACAAAGGAAGTGTGAGTCTCCCACTCCCCCCTGGCCCTATTCAGTTCTTTCCCTTCCCTCCCCTCCCCCCCAATTCAGTGAGTCAGACCACAGATTGCTTCACATCTTTCAGTTATCCCTAGTGCTCCTGGTCAAGGAAACATCGTTTCCTGGACTAGGGGCAAGTCTCCCTCTGTCGATGCCAACACACATATTCCAAAGGATAGACCCAGAGGTCCCTATACCTTGGTTTTGTTTACATCATTGACGAGTTCCTTGTACCACTTGAGAGGAGTCCTTAGTGCCTCTCGGGATGGTTGTTTCTCACGTGCTCGACTTCAACTCCATCATCACACCATTGAGATTCGTACAGGGTTTGTTCCACACAATACTTGGTTGAAGACCCCAGATGTCACCCGAATCTAGCACATTGGTGAGTCCACTTAAGGGACCTAAATAGGTTATGTCCCTTGTGATTTTAGGGTTGCATTGGAGACAGTGATCAGAAGCCCCATCAGTGCTTCGATACACCTTTATGATTGATCCAACGTACTTATACCACAGAGACTCTGACTCTCAATCAGCGAGTCCATACAGCTATGTACCAGATCTAGCAAACCATCAGTCATGAAGATGTAGCATTCCATGAGAATACCATGGGTCCAATGTACCAGATCAGTATTATATCCAGCCTCACATGAGAGGCAACCAGCATTGTGACATCAGTTGTATATGATCGGCTTGTGTATTTTAGAGCATAGATCAAATAATTCTTTTGACATTGTCACGAGCATGGGAATGCCTGCCTTGTCCATATACATGCCACACATTTATTGTATCTCACCCATTGATGGGAACCAAATTAATACAAAAACCAAAAGCCACCATGCCCCAACCCTAGAAGCACCACCTCTCGATAGCAAATCCTATAATGTCTGTCGGCCATACATTGAGCTCCTGTCCTCACACATCAGGGGGCAATCTGTTAACCCAAAAATCCTCCACATAGCTCTCAATAGCCTACACCACCCAAGGACACCATCTCACAACACTCATGCATATTCTATTTACATATTCAATCTATTGCATCAATTAAGAGCGTATACTTTGTTAAGATAATTTACATATGTCTTGAATTTTAATTTTTATTGTCATCAAGCAGTTGTTCATGAGTGGGATGCAATTCATTTATACATCGCAAAAAATATTGACTAGATGAAGATATGTATTGAACGATGCAAACAATCAACTCATGGAATATCATGGGAAGGTGTGTCTTCATTGGTTAAAGAAACACATCGCAATGGAGATACCAGTATTACACAACGGGAAATCGATTTAGCATATGGTTTAAAAGATAAGCAGGTAAGCATATTAATCAACCACTCTAATTAATTTTTTTTGCAAATTACATATTGATGTACACATTTTTTTCCTTGTATATTGGCTACATAAACATGCACTTAAATGATAAATATTCAATCATTATGCAATATTTTTGTATATGTCTTGTTGTAGGTAAAACACCATAAAGATATGGTGTGTAATGGTTGTAGATATCGCATCAAAAAGTTGGATGAAACAAAGAAAACATCAGATTGTGGGATATATGTAGTCTTTGAGGTGACCAATGTTTCATCTAGAAGTGATAGACATCCAAAAATCTCAGAAAACCGATACTATGGGTATCTAGAAGATATTCTTCAGTGTGAGTTTAAATCCTTCAAGGTATTTATGTTCGTTGCCAAATTGTATAGGTTATGATTGAATCAAATTGATCCCGATAGAACTATTATTGAACATGATAATGGATTTACCATGGTAAATACAAGGTTGTTTGAGCCAGGAATGAAGCCCTATGTTCTTCCAAGCCAATGTGAACAGGTATTTTACTCCGAGGTTCCAACTAAAGCGGGCTGGTCATTTGTTGTGAGACATGATCCAAGGGGAAGGCCAGTAAAGTATAACCTAGAGGAAGCTAATGAAGAGGGTGTGGAAGAAGAAGATGATGATGAAGATCATGATCAACATTATTTAGATGATCATGATGATCCAAAAGAAGATATCCAATAATTAATTGAATCAGATGATGTAGCAGACAATTCCCATGAAGATGATATTGATGATGACATGATGATTGTAACTGACTTAGATGATGATGATGATATGTCCAATACTTACAATGTTGACTCTAGATATGATGATATAGATGATGACTTTGGTGATGAATTGGATGAAGAAGATGATGAAGTCTATTGAAGCGTACAAGGTATACAGTAATTTCTCTAATCTATATATTTGATCTGATGATTCAATAATTAATTAGAATTATTATTTTTATCTTATTTGTCTTAAAAAGAGTAACTAACATTAATGAAATCATATTACAGATATGAGAAAAGACGAGGCTAAAATAATCTGTGACAAGTATCCAAATATTTGACAATTATTATATAATTTGATTTTCAAAAGAAATTAGACTAGACACATGCATTGACATCGACTAGACATATGCATTGACATTAATGTGGGAGGGTTTCTAGACTCAAAAATAATCTTTTTCATCATCAACATCA
>LPNX010477417.1:55000-63406 GCA_001517045.1 Pseudotsuga menziesii
TCATGATAATTAAGAAGAAGATGTTGAAGATGACGATGACAATGGTGATGATGATGGTGATCATTTCCATCATCATCATCATCATCATCATCACTGTCATCATCACCATTACCATCATCATGATGTTGAAGACAACGATGAAAACGACGATAATGATGATGATGATGATGATGAGGGTCATGATAATGAAGACCACGATGTTGAAGATGACGACGAAAATGATGATCATGATCATGATCATGATCATGAAGATGATGATGATCAACATAATGATGATGATTAGGTGAGATTGTAGGTATTAGATTGGATTGCAAGGATTAGGGATCGTCGTCATCCTCATCAACATTATCATCATCAACATCATCATCAACATCACCATCATCATCAGCAACGTCATCAACATCATCATCATCATCATCATCATCGTCATCATCATCATTTCATATGATATCAACATGCCCATCGCCATCTTCATCATCATCGTCGTCGTCGTCGTCGTCGTCAACATCATGATGATGATCAACAATTTGGTATCATCGTCATCATCATATTCATCTTCATGGGTTTCATTGTAGGGATTAGGTGATATCACCATCATCATCATCATATTATAATAAAAAATTCTATTCCTAAATTAAAAATACATATAATAAAAAATACATATACCTAAGTTAAAAATACTATACCTAATAAAAAATACTATTATGGCAATACATATAATGAAACATGCTATAATAATATTTTATTATATGGCAACACATATAATAAAATAATATATAATAAAAAATACATAGTCTTTTTTGGCATTGTCGCGACTCAGGTTTTGGATAGTTCTATGCAATTTGGACATTTTTATGAATTTTAGAGTAGCTCCGGTGTGTCATTTTACAGCAGCTCTGGTGTATCATTTCGAGTAGCTCTAGTGTATCATTTTGTGGCTCTGGTGTATCATTTCAACTAGCTCTGGTGTTTCCTTTTGCGGCTCTGGTGTATCATTTCGCGGCTCTGGTGTATCATTTTTATGCAATTTGGACTAGCTCTTGGTTTTGACTTGGAGATCACAGTTCAAAATTGGAGCTGACGGTTGAGAATTGGAGCTCACGGTTTTGATTTGGATCTCATAGTTCACATTTGGAGCTAACGGTTCACATTTGGAGCTCATGGTTTCGATTTGGAGCTCATGGCTCAATGCATAAGCATCACCTTATTTTTTTGGGCATGCTGTGATAGGGGTTTTTGGGCATGCAACTGGTTCAGGGTTTTAGATTGGATGGGCATGCAACTGGTTCAGGGTTTTATTTTTTTTGGGCATGCTGTGATGTTTGTTGTGTATTTGTGGGAAAACATCTACAACACATCAATTCCGATCTGAAATTTTAGATGGCCTAGATTGCCACATTACATTAGGATAGATGAGAGATAGGGGAAACATTATCTCTTGGCTCACCATAGCCCACCCATCATCGGAGCTGCAAGGGGGTAGGGAGCAATTCTATGTGAATACTCGACCCGAATAGAGCATTGGTTTACCTTCAGAAATAGTTCCCACTCTTTATTGTGCGCCAATATTTTGTTACAAGAATTAGAAACCTGACTTGAATGAGATGAATCCCCCACCCTTATATGATTATAAAGGGTTTTTCAATGTTGGAATGAACTCGATTAACCACTTGGTTTCCAAAATTGATCTAAATTGGTTTATGGATGATTGGATTTTTCTTCATGTCATTCAGAAAATCCATGTCTATATGTATTTGAGCTATGCATCAAATCGAATGGGTAGCATATACAACAGGGGGGTTGTCCACTGGACAGGGGAAACACACGAATTACCAACATGAGGGAAAGCCAACAAGTTTTGTTTGGTCTTATTAGGTCCTTAATTTTTAATTTTTAAAATAACATTTGTTTGGATGAGGTGGTGAGAGATGGAAGACATTTGGTTAGAGAAGGAGAGGAGATAACAGGCAGTCCATCAAGCCAAATAGTGAAGAAAGACATTGGATATATAGGGTTTTGAATGGAACTTTCCACCCTTAAGAGAGGATATATTTTGTAAAGGTTTAGGCCTGGAAAAGGGTTATTGGTATTGCTATTAATGATGCTTTTATAGTTAATAACTAGTATAATATGGTTAAACAGTAGAAGGATGTTGCAGTTTCTTGAATTGTAAGGCTTTTGGGATAATAGTGGATAGTCATTCTTGTAATATGATCTATACTAGACTTGTTATATTTATTTTTTGAGGATGTATTGGATTATGATGAATATTAATGGAATGAGACCCCCATTCCAAATATTTGGTTTGTTCCTTTTATATGCAAATGATGTGTTGTTTTTTTATTCCACAACTATGTTAATAAATGAATTCGTATTTAGTATAGTTGTGTAACATTCTATAGTAGAAGGTACTAATAATTATAAGGGATCGTTTTCTCATGGTGGTATGGTAATGAGTTGCACTTGAATGAATGGGGACTTTCATAAGTAAATAAAGGAACCCTATATGGTGGAGCAAACGTTGGTCATGATGTCCATGTTGCATTAGAGTCATATAGAATTTAGTGTCGTGTGATGCTTTGGGTTAGACCTTCCCCTCTCCAAGCATTAAATATGCCAATTCTTGGACTATAATAGACCACCTTTGTTGGACATTAATGCAAACCAACTAGTTTGAGCCAACATTTACAGACAACAACTAGTTTTAAGTCTCAATTTGCAAATACTGAAATATGGAAAGATAGGGATGACAATACATACAATTTTGAGTTTGAATCACTCAATTGCTCCAAGAAATGAGAATTGGGTGTACATTTTAATAAAGCAAGACAATATTGGTTAATTTTAGTAATGTAGACTCACAATAAGCACTCTAAAATACACTATACTATAGTTACCCACCTCATGTACATTTAGAGCGTAATAAAACATAAAAGTAGGGAGGGTCGAGCCCCCAAACCAAGATAAAAAGGAAAAATGCAAAAGTTGCTGACTTCGAAGATTTGATATGTGAAAATGGAGGTAATTATTGAAAATTATAAGATATGGGTTTTCTTGGTAACATGAAAATACACCATAGTTGAGTCTCACCTTTTCTAATAGACACGTATACTAATTTGGCATGCAATTTTTTGATCCCTTTCATGCAAATGTTTATCATTTTTAATAAACCCTTAGAATATGAAGTGTTTAATTTGAACCGTTGGGTGAATATTTCCAACAAATTATACTTGAGGAACCAGGACTGCTGATTTTAGATCAAGGGAATTTCCCATGCAATAAGGACACCAACATACTCCATGTTCTTTCCCAAATACATATGAGGAGATGGGTATTATTGTTAGGCACCCTTTTTTAGAACAATTTTAAAGAGCTCTTCAATATTTTGAGGTTGGTAAGGCCTCATATTTTAGATTTGAACTCTTTTCAATCCTTCTTTAGTCTGTTGATCAATATCATTACTACAACTGAGAGGCATCCAAAATTAATGTACAGGGGGCATGTTCAAGATACGATGGAGAGAATCTTCTCTGAAGTGTTGGGTCATGCACTATAGAGTAGCACTGAAGAGGTTAAAACATCCACTCTACATGATCTCCAAGAACAAACATCATTATTTGTCCATTACTATAAAGGAGATGTACTATAATATTTTCCTGGACTTGTTGATTTCACCATTAAGTTGAACCTAAATGATAAACATAGACGAGAACTAAGCAAGCTACAACACTTTATAGGAAATCAAATGAGTAGATATATAATGTCTGTAGCAATATACATACATCCTTCATTTGAATGATGTTAGTTCTTGGATATCCTATAGAGTGGATGCTTGGTTGCTCTATAGGTTCCAAATATTTAGGTTCATCATTAGATGCTTCACTATATGAATCATATATGGGGTCCCCAAAACTATGATTATTGATTTCAAATATAACATCCAAATCTTCATGAAATGGATAAATGCATGCACTTTCCATCTCATCATCAAACAAGGGTTTTCCTACAAAATATTCCTCATCAAAATCTCAACAATATGGACCATCTAATTCATATTCTTGGGAGTTAATATAATAGGAGAATGGGTTCTTTCATAAACAGGGCCTTCTTCAAAGGAATCTTCATGGATTTTTTCAAGGGCTTGATTTTGTGGAGGTTAAACTAGATCCTCAACAGATTCCTCATCAAGAATAGGATCCCATATCTTATATAAAAACTTGAGAATATTTACAATTGAGTATACACCCTTACTACGAATCCATATATACCAATTTCTTATGTCACGTTTTTGCAAGTTAAGATATATATTGAACATATTCATCTTAATATCATCAAGGCCACAATCAAACTTGGAAGAAATTTAATATGTAATTCAACATGAAACCTAGTAGAATCCTATTTCCCATGGAATTTCGGAATGCATTCCTCCTAAATATCATAATGAAATTGATTAGGATACCCCAAGATGTCCAAGAAAACCATTAGAATCTTCTCTAAAGTGTTGGGTTATGCACTATAGAGTAGCACTGAAGAGGTTAAAAAATCCACTCTACAGGATCTCCAAGAACTAACATCATTATTTGTCCATTACTATAAAGGAGATGTACTAGAAGATTTGCCTGGAATTGTTGATTTCACTGTTAAGTTGAACCTAAATGATAAACAGAGAGGAGCACTAAGCAAGCTACAACACTTTGTAGGAAATCAAATGAGTAGAGATATAATTTCTGCAGCAGTCTACATACATCCTTCACTTGAATGAGGTTAGTTCTTGGAGATCCTGTAGAATGGATGCTTGGTTGCTCTATAGGTTCCAAATATTGGGTTCCTCATTAGATGCTTCACTATATGAATCATATATGGGGTCCCCAAAACTATTATTATTGATTTCAAATATAACATCCAACTCTTCATGAAATGGATAAATGCATGGATTTTCCATCTCATCATCAAACAAGGGTTTTCCTAAAAAATATTCCTCATCGGAATCTCAACAATATGGACCATTTGATTAGATGTATATTTTTGCATTTTCAACATTTCCTCTTACTAATTAGTTGCTTCTTGGATTTTATAATTTTTTGTAAAGTACTGTACTTTCTCAGCAGAATCCTTTGAGTTTTCATCAATAGAATTTGGACATGTAGAATTCAATAAAAGTCAAAACATATTTTTGAAGCCTAATATATATAATTCCGTGGACCTTTTAAAAGATAATTTTGCACACTTTTAAATGGATAACAGCAGGTTAATGATAATTCAAGGTGGTGATAAAAATCATAAGACAGAAGTAAAACTTCACCCTGAGCACTTTTAATCCTGGACAATGATTAACCATTTTAGGTGTGTCTGGATAGTCCATCCACCCTCTTCCCTAAGTCGCTACCTCAAATTAATTCTCAACAAACCACAAAAAAATTAATTTTGGGTGCAATCTCAACATAAATAACATCAGTCTTGGGTTTGTTGCAACCATGGAGAAGGCACCCTAGGCATAAAAAATGGATTACTGTGCGCATTTAGGCAAATTGGAGCTGCATTTAATGATGAACCTGCATGTAAGGTGATGAGTAGCAATTGGAGGCTACCCTATTCAATTCAGTCCTTCAACAATATACCTTAGATAGGTTAGATCATTGATGTATCTCAATATACTGTCAACAACAATAACATACACCTTCAACCATGTCACAAAGGATGGCAACCTTGTTTCAATAATGAAAAAAAAGGTAGGTCGGATTGATTCTTTTATTTTGAAAGAAGGTAGGTCAGATTGATGGTTGTACTCCTAAATTTTGTTGAATATGTTAATCCAATAAAATCGCCATTTTGATTTTTCCACCACTTAATTTAGGGTTCTTCCCCTTGGCCTTTGAAAATTTTTTGATGCAATTTATGTAACTTCAATTCTTCAAATTCATGATATAGCAAGCCTTGGGCATACACATTTTGTATGTACCTCAAATTATAGATGGATAGTGTGGCATACCCCAATACTTAGCTATGTTGAGCATATTTACAGTAGAAAATGTGTTTTTCTCATACAATGTGGCCCTTTTTAGCTTTTTGAGGTCTCTCTTGTTACTCTTACAAAAGTTGTAATAATAATACCATAACTTGTATGAATCCGTCTACTTGAAGGGTCATACAAGATTATCCTAGTCTTATAGTATTTTAGGCTTCTAACTATAAGGATGTCTTCCTTGTCTTCTTAGGTGTCAACAATGTTGAAATATCCATAAACAAGCCAAGGATTTTAAGGGATTTCATCCACTATCCATCTCTGCAAAAGTGAAACTTTATTCAATTTCAATGGTTTCATCTATATTTTCTATCCCAACATGTTTCCATTTTAGATTCAACATGATACAAACTAGCCTTTATGTGTTGTTAGTTCCCCAATACACAACAACACCAACTAGATAAGCTAACACAAGGTTCACTACTTCTTGTTGACCTTCATAGGTATAGGTGAAGATGGTTGTGTTTTGTCAAATATAGTTCAACAAATTCTTCAATAGAAATCCTAATGACCTTCATTTCTTGTAATAAAAACCATCAAGAATTTGAAACATATTCCTAATAATAAGGTGCATAATGTTTCTTAGGGGCTAGTTTTCCATCTTGAAATTCCACAATGTTACCTTCATTTAGTGAGAGTAGTGATAGAATCCATATTATATAAGGCAACGCTATCATTCAACATGACTAGAATATCAAAAAACTTCAAGGTTGATGGCCCCTAATGAACATGTGAAAATTAATGGTGCATGGTCTAGAGCTTCCTTGGTGTTTAGAGACACCTATGGGCCTAGTCAAATCTATTGCAACAAAAGATGATGACTTGTTGGATTGAATATTTTGGGTTGTTGTATACTTGTAGTGTGATTGTGTGAGACTTCTTATGAATCACTTAAATCTATCCTCTCCAATGTGATTTTTTCCTAAGGCAATTGATCGACCGTGAGGTGCTTAGTTCTCGGGAAATTGGGTTAGGTAATACTTGGCCATTAAGGAAAATCATGAATCTTATGGTTTATGCTTTGGGTATTGAATCAAGTATTAGGTATTTTGATGTGCTCCATTTTAAATTTGAACATTTTATGTCAATTGTCTCTTTGTCTGATTTTTGTTTTCCCCTCTTACATTTAACATGAGAAGATGACCTTTGTGGTTTAGACAGTTGGTTAGCTTTAGAATTATTCCCTGGTGTGAGTGATCTTTGATGTTTACCTACCCTTTTTCCATCCCCTTGGTTTACAAAATCAAATGGTTCTTCATATGTTTGTAGCATAATTCTCTTGATTTGACTGAAGCTCCTAGTACATCTAATAGACTATTGTGTTGGTAGAGACTGTTGAAGATTAAAAAGGTTTAATTTATCCCAGACAATTATAGTGAATCTATATGTGGTGTTTAAGAAGCTAACCTCAACCTATTTGATGATGGAGTAGAGAAGGACAAATTCGAGCTTCTCTTCTTGAACCCTTCTGTATATGCTTAATAATATCAACACAAACCAATTGATGCCTCTCTCAAAGAGTCTATAAGACTACAATTTGTTTCAAAACTGAAGTTTGTGAAAATGACAACAATATCTTACACAAATGATAAGAGAATAATAAAATATCAACAAGAATTAGTGTCACTTGAAACATAGATCATAGAAACTAATGATAAATAAGACGATGGTGTTCTTGTTGACAACATTAGGTTAATCTATGCCTCCTTGATGAGTGATCACAAAAGGATAAGAACTTGGGTCGAAGTTGGAGGTGAACCAAACCATTTGCTAATTTTTCTCCAAGTGGAAAGAGAGGAAAGGTCCAAAATCCATTCAATTTTAATATGGTTTGTTGGAGAAAAAGACTTTTCCAGATTGATCAAAGTAGAATGCAAGCCAATTAATGCCACCCTATTAGGAAATTGACAAGAGAATAACACAGGATAAACAACATTAGCATCACTTGAAACACATATCATAGAAATTAATTATAAAGAGAAAAGGAAACAATCTCTTTAGGTAAGTGTTTTGAGCCTTGTCTCACTATATGTACAAGACAATTTCAAAGGATTCATCAAATCATTGAGGAAAGCATGATACAGTTAATTTAAGAGCATTTTGATTTGTGCAGAATAGTATTTTTTGGTTCTTTCTACTATGGGATTGCCTTAGGGTTGAAAATTGATATGGGAAAACAAGTTAGAGTTTCCTTAGGGTTGAAAATTAATATGGGAAAACAATCATCATCATGGCAAGCTAAAAAGGAATAAATCAACAAATCATTACAGACTAATATAAATGTATTTAAAACATTGTTTTCATTCCTAAATGTGCCAAGTAGTAGATCTAGAAATGTCAACTCT
This sequence comes from Pseudotsuga menziesii, assembly GCA_001517045.1. Taxonomy (NCBI): domain Eukaryota; kingdom Viridiplantae; phylum Streptophyta; class Pinopsida; order Pinales; family Pinaceae; genus Pseudotsuga; species Pseudotsuga menziesii. Next base: position 63,368 of record LPNX010477417.1, read on the forward strand.
TCACCACCATGGATTAGATATATATATATATATATATAT
>LPNX010477419.1:7199-25791 GCA_001517045.1 Pseudotsuga menziesii
GGAAAATTATCTTATAATCTAAACTAGTCATCATAAAGTAGGCACTTACAAAGTTACACACTACTTTATAAAAATAAAAATGTAGTGTCCCCACAACCATAAAATCATGAGGGACTATAAGAGGCCCAAAACATGGATAAGAAGACAAACAGTTAAGTGGTTCATAATATGAAAGTCATCTTTGCAATCATTCAGAATCAAGTTGATATAGTGCTTAACAAGTTATGAAGGATCCTCAAATAAAGTTCTGATTTTTTTTACTACACCAGCATAAACTGTTTATTAAATTCATCAACCATAACAACCATAACTATTGTCACCTCATTATACTATCTGCAATCATATTCTTCCAATTTTAAGCCTTGGTGTTTCAGGAAGGAGAACCTACTACTATTTAATACTATCACCAGGGGATGGTTCTCCACATATGACATATGCATTTATATAAGCCATTTGTGCATTTACCTTGACTTTAATCTTGAAGCCATTACATCGAATGGTTATTCATAACCTTACGGGCTGTAGTCCATAAGCTTTATAATATCAGAATTGTCCAGTGCATAGATGAAGTTATTGCGACAAATTTCAACATTGCAGGAAGGAATATTCAGCACACAAACAGTACAAGACACACAAACAGTACAAGACAGAAAGAAAACATTTACACAAATACATAGGAGACGCCGATGTACGTGGTTCACCCAATCCATGGGCTACGTCCACCAAACCTTTTATATTGTATTATTTATTCAAAAAGAATTGTATTCTGCAACACCCTTTGTTTCCATACCATTGCCAATACATTTATCGGTAAACCCTCATGGCGAATACCTGTAGCTCTGCATAATTTATACATGGCCATAATGAACAGTCACTGCACTTGAGAGATCTACTCACACGTAGGAAGCTTGTATCTTGGCCAAACACATCTGCAATTAATCCACTGTAAGAAACATGGTTCTATGATTCACAACAACATTAAATCACAGCTTAACTGAATGCATAGTCACTGCTTTTGCGTGATCTACTCACACATAGGAAACTCTATATCTTGGCCAAACACATCTGCAATTAATCCACCGTAAACAAAACATGGTTCTATGATATGCAACAAAATTAAATCACAGCTTAACTAAATGCATAATCACTGCACCTGCGAGATCTATTCACAACTAGGGGACTTGTGTCTTGGCCAAACACATCTGCAATTAATTCACCGTAAACCAACATGGTTCTACGATCTGCAACAATATTAAATCACAGCTTAACTATGGTTTTTCCCTTAACATACAAACATAGTCTTTGGCCAGTCATGAGGTAAATAAGTGACACTTATTAAGGAATCCCTTACATAATTCGTCCGGAAGGGGGAAATGTCTTGGATTCCCGTCATACAGTAAAGTCCTGGGAACAGTACAGTAACAAAACCTTCTATAGATTATCTATGAAAGAAGGCTCCTAAATTCGCAATTTCCTTCGTGATCGAAGTATAACATAGTTATATCTTGGTATGATATGACAAGAAGTAAACGCTCTAAAGAATCCTCAAACCAAAATAGAGACAGAAGAGTTCTAGCTCCCGTGTGACAAGCCAGCATCACGGCCAAATGTTCTCTAAAAGAAAATTCCTGGAAAGGCAACAATTTTTGTGTTACTTAAATAGGGGCCTGAAGCTATTCTCTACAGCACACCATGGAAATCAGTACATAAAAGCAGAAAAAGCTTCATCTCTAATTCCCGTCATGTCTGACAGATTATGTCAGATAGCCCTATCCAGAAAACAGCTAGAGCGACCAGCACTATCAAAGCCCGTTAATAGTTCTAAAGCAACTCATTACACCTCCATGGGTAATGAGTCTTGTTCAAGCGCGTTTATCAAACAACAACCACCCTCCCTAAAGTGTAGGAAGGAAGAAAAGGAAATCGTGTCCCAGAGACCCTTACAGTGTCTCTCGACTTGTCCACTAAGCCTCGCCCCAGCATTCAAAAGAGAAGGCCAAAATCAGTTGACAGGGTCTGAACCGTTCTCAAGCGCTCGCCTGTCATTACAGCGTTGAGTGTGCCTTTATCCTTGTTGGAGTTTTGAGCATGAAACGAGGCAAAGGAAGACGCACTTTGCTAAATCAACCTGTTTTCGCAAACCCTAGCGCAGATGAACCTACCGATTTGGGGTTTTCTTCTGCCTGTTCGAAATCAGCTCGTGGTAAGTAGATCTGCATTCAAAAGGGTGTCCTACGCTCGGAGTCAAAATTTGATAGATCACCTAACAAACAGCGTAATAGGAAAACTGGAACTATACTGCATAGTTTCTGAAATAAAACAGTGAGGCTAATCTGCCGCACTCATGAGTGACCTCTCTTCTAACTGGAAAGACGGAGGACATGGTGTGATAATGCCAAAGATGCGTATCACAAAAAATAGCTTTAACCCTAGCGCTATTTCACCTGGGAGGAAAGGACGTCCTTATGCGTGGATAAATTGCTGTCGTAACTAGAAAACCCACAGGAGTAAAAATCCAGTGCATGAATGCACGTAGGGGGAGCACCCTCTTCATGCGATGGAAGTTCTAGGAAAAACCACCCAACCGGAGCCTAATTCTGCCCCGAACCACCAGTTTGGATTCGTTTTAAGAAGAGGCTACCCCAATCTGATCAAACAAGAACACGGCCTCAGTGATTTTTCCATTATTAGTTTATCGGCCGAAGGGTATAACCAGTACGCCGTAAAAGGCAGGATGTCTATCAACAGGTTGAGACAGTATCTGAGGTCTTCCAATTCGCGTTTTGGAAGGAAGGGATACTGTGGGAGGTCTCCCACGTTGGAAAATAGCTTTCAACCAAGGTCGTTCACCCTCTAATCGTAGTGCGGCATCAAAAAGGCAGGCATGGTTAAGCAAACCCTATATACTGGAAACAAGACCACACGCAGGGGGATAGATGTATATTTAGACATCGATGTAACCAGCACAACCAGACAAACAGAGGGGCATAAGGAATGAGTATACTTATCATTTAGATCCGTTCAGATCAGGCGCCCAATCAGGATGCGTGACCAACCACTGCTCCTAAGCGACCAGCTTCCTCCAGCTCGCACCATCCTTCTGGGGAACCATTTTCCTCACCGTCCTCTTCAGGAACCCCTCTCCTTTTCCCCAATCAATCCCCCTCTCTGTTACGGCAGATACCTGCTAAAAAAACCAGGCCGGTCCTCCCCGAACCACCTTCAACACTCAAAATAAAAACTATTCGTTTCCCAAACGTCTCCATAATCCAAGGTTTCGAGTCAGGTAACGCCCTCCACCAGTGGCTATAAGTTAGGGCAGTTAACGTCTCCCCCCTTTATGATTTTCAGTAATGAATATTTAATCAAGGAGAAATTCATAACGCCTTCAAAATGATCAGCTAGAAGACCGGTGGCAGGGCCAGTAATATAACACTCCATAAATACGGTACCCTGTTCCAAAACCTTATATACATAAGGTTCCACATACAGTTCATACAAGTGGGAAGCTTGTACCAATATACATATATATTTATTTAAGCCCCATAATTACATATATATACTATTTTCCATATATATAAATATATGGTTCCAAATATAATGCATGGTTCGTCTCACGAGTATAAGGAATCCTATATGTTATTCATTTACTATATATTTCAAATATATATATGTCTCAATACATATATAATATTCTTCACTAATATAAATACATGATTCCACTTACATGTATAAGGTTTTGTCTTTAGGTGCAACAAAATATAAAACTCAAATATATATATACATATATATATTTATATGTCTCCAACCATTAATATATATATATATATATACACATATATAAATATAGGGGGTTCTATATATAGAATACATACATGTATGGGGAGTGTCTCATCATATAATGCATAACTTATATATGTACATATGCCCCCAATGTTCTTTTCATTATTGCCTAAATGGGGTTCCACACATGATACCTTTGTGTATGAGATTTGTAATGCTCCCCGTTTTCACCAAACATTATATGTTACATAATTTCCTCCATGATTATGCGAGTACCCTCGATCAACCTGCAGTGGAAGAAATCTCCTTGGGGTGAGGGTTTTCTGCAATTACGATTCATTCTCTATTTTTATGAGTCATAGATTCTCTTAGGTTTTCAAGGTGCGAGGGGGATCTTACAAAAAATGGGCAAGTTGTGGTCAACCAAAGAAGAATTATACAAGTAAAATGTGAAAACCATTGCATCAATAAATATGTATAGAAAACAATAACATTACCAAAGAAGAAAACCAAATGTTTGATCATTTGTTAGTCAGAATGATTTTGAGACTTCGAAGCATATATTGAGCGAGAGAAAATAAAAAAAGTTCAAGACTTTTCACCTAAAAAAGATTGGCATAACACTCTCGCCCAATAGTAATACTCCCACCATACATATGGTTAATTTTAATGATCTCTGAAATGAGTACCATATCATTACATCCTCCATAAATAATGACCGTCAAATGTCTGGTTCTACATGTTCGTTTAGAGGTAACCCCTATTATTCTTTAGAGGTAAGGAGCCTTCGAATTTGGTAGGATCAACAAAAGTAGCTTCCCACGTGGCCATTTTTCCTTATTATTTATATCAAGGGGTCTGCTACTTTACCCCCTAGTGGTTTGTCCATGTTGTTGGGATGGATGACCATTACCATGGATCATGTTCTTTCTACTTGGATCATCAACCATGAATGTGCATTTCATATTCAAGTTGTTGATCTAATAATATTAGGTCATGGAAAAGAGTGTAGAAAAAGATGTAAAAAGAAATTTTGAGTATGATTTTATTGGTTTATTTACAAAATAATTATTTGTGAGTTTATTATGGTTGTAGTGTAAAATTTTATAAGGAAATTATTTGAATTTATTTATTTAAATTAAATAAAAATAAATAATCTAATTGGTTGTGATTTTGATTGAAAACCTCATAACTAATTTTGAGTATTTATTTGAATAAGTAAATAAATAAAAATTGGTTTAAGGTATTTGAGAAACAATTATTTTGTGAAATTGTGTGTATAATGCAAATCCTTATAATTATATCATATTTTTACATGTTTGTGTAGAAAATAAGTCATTAGCCCCACTTTATGTACATGTCAACATGATATTTATGTTAATATAGATGAGGACTCCGTCTCCATAAATATTAACAAACTTTAACACCACATAATAAAAATGGTGCTAATACCACCACCTTAACACCACCAAATGTAACTTTGCTAATTTTACCAATATAACACCACAAAATTGCAATTGATGTTAATATCACCACCTTAACAAGACAAAATATAAATAATGTTTTTTAATGTGTACTAGAAGAATCAAGAGTGATACCTAAGCTTAACACACCTTAAAAAAACTGGCAGTTGCCAATCAGCCGACATCCGTGGTACTAAAATGTAAATGTTACTTACTCATAGTAATACAACATAGATTTTTTTGTTTAGATGCAAACAGATTATGGAGAATAGAATTTAAAATTGTGGAGAAGAACGTAGGTCAACATAGTTCTCAATTATCTCACCTCTACAATTTCTAAGCAGATATCTCCACTGACAACCCAACGGTCTCTGTATTACCAAGGACGGAAGTTCAGTCAGACGTCCCGTATTCCTCGGTCTCTCCCGTATTCCTCCGTCTCTCCTGGCGCGCACTCATTCAGCCTAAAAAATAGTTGAAACTTTAAACTGACCATATAAAATGACGACTTTGAATGTTAACTAATTCATGCCACAGCGAGTTATATGTATATTCCCTTCCGTATCCTCTACGAACGAAGACTCTCTCGATTGCCCATACTACAATTTATTTGACTTTCACTTCAATTTCAAATCTGAAAACTTTGGTGGCACTCCGCTCCTTCGCCTCTTCCTCATGTATTTATAGACGATCGCTCCCGGTCAGTATTGCATATTGTATTCATTCAATACATTATTAGCAAGTTCATCTGCAAGTGCAAACCAATCATACCTCCCGTTTTCATCACTTCCATATATCCATTATCGAACCTATCATTCTCAATATTATTTTGTATTATATTACAGGCTTCCATAAGCATACGAGTGAAAAATTGATCAAAATGAAAAACGACAAGTATGTTCCTGCGTTTGCTGCCCTTACCCTACTTATGATTACGTTGTTGTTTAAGGAAATCCCGATACTTATGGTTGCTGCTGCTCCGGGAGCTCAACCACCCGGTCAAGTTCCAACTCCTTCAAAGCCAGAGAAGAGCAGCAAAGTCGATTCTTCCGTTGAATCAGTTAAAGTTGATAGTAGTACTCCCGGATCTCAACCCAACGCCCATGTTCCGACTCCTCCGCAGCAACATAATGCTGATTCTTCCATCGAGGCGTCGGCAGCAGCAGCAGGAGCTGGATATAGTAGCTGTTCTCCCTCAAGTCAATGTAACTCCCATGTCCCAACTCCCGGATGTTGCAGTCGCCAATCAAAGAAGGTGCAGCAAGTGAGAGTCAATGCAGGCAAGGAGGAGGGGTTAATTAGGGATTATAAGGCTTCCATGAATGCTAGAAAGCAGGGACCGGTAGATCATACTTATTATTAAATACCCAAGAACTTAGCTGCCTCTTGAACCGGAAACAATCTCTTCCCCACACCCACCTACCTATTTTTAATATAGATGTTTCTCATTCGTTCTGTGCAGGTAGAATAATGAAATAGGGTTTCAAACTATTCATTCACAAGAATAATACTGCGAAGGAAGAGTCATGGCATAGGATTTCACACTATTCATTTACAAGAATAAAAAAGAAATATAGATATTCATTCATCAATTCAACTGATTGATAGACTGAAAATAGTGGCCGTTTGTTGTTACCGTTCTTAACAATGGTCAATTTCATTTGATAACTTATAAAAATGGTCAATTTCATTTAATAACTTACAACGAAGACTTTAAATACAGTATATTCATTTTGAATTGATATTACAAATTTTTCAACATAAATAATTAAACAATGTTTTTTCATAATTATATTGTACCATTATTTTTTTTTCTATAATATTGTCTTTTATGAAAATTATCTCACGTTTTCTCCATTTTAAAAATTATGATATTAATTTAATTTAATTAAATAAAGATTATGAGATTTTTATGGATTAATATTTAATATATTTTCAAAAACTTTTTCAAGTAATTATAAATTTAGAGTTACGATGAACTTTATATCATTTTTTTATTATGAATTTAATTAATTATTGTTATATTTAAGGTATATTCTCAAATGTGTGTAATGAAAGTGATTAAATATTTTTTCAAACTTTAATTGTTTTATGAATTAGTTCTTGGAGTGGATCAAAATAATATAAAGGGATATCATATTTTTTATCTAAAATTTTACAATAACCAGTTTGTATTTTATGGAATTATAGATATGGATCATCAACATTGCAAAATTAAGTTGCAAAAACTAAATGTATTTGTATTTAAACAAGTTAAAATTGCAATTTCATCAAAGATTTAATGGTCAAATTTATGTGATGTGAAACTAGCAAAATTCAAACTCATAAAATGGACACAAAATTCTCTTTTGAAATAGATAGCTTATTGCTAAGGCCTTGGTCCATCACATTATCCCTACATAAGGAATGATTTTCTTATGGTGTCCATTTATCAAAATGTAAGTAAAAGTGTTATTTTTCAAGACAAACGATATGGTAACTAGACAAAAGTTAGGGTCTAACATTATACCAACTTCCTCTAGGGATCATTGGCCATAAACAATGGAACATTAAGAGAAACTTGTAGTACCTATGATTATTGGTAAGTATCTTCCACGCCCTTGAAATTATACATTAGCAAGAAATCATCCTATGATAGTGATTTTGATCCCGTGGTAGAGAGTATGGTCTAACATACCATGTAGATGTTAGGTTCCAAGTAAACATATTTTGATGGAGAGTGTATAAGTGCTCTAGGTATGGATCACTAGACCCATAGCATGGCAAAGGGATAAAGAAAGTGTTTAAGGTCGTAACATTTAAATATCGATCTCATGGGCCATGTGTACGACCATAAGTAGGAAAAGGTTCAAAGAATTAGTTTGTACAACATTATTTGTTTTATTACATATCATGTGTTTCTTACTAGATCTATGATAGTAAGATGACATTTTGTGTCATATAATGAATGAGTCAAGTCCGAAGGACAACCACCTTTGTTATGACCATAGTTTTCACTTAACAAGAGATCATTATAAAAATATATTTAGTGGTTACTAGGAAATGAGATGTTAATAGGCTACTGGTGTTAACAACTTGGTTTTTTTCACCTACTTTGTCATGAGTTTCATCACTATCATAAGTTATCATTGGTAGAATTAACCCCATGTCAATATCATTAATCCATATGACCTTAGCAGAATGACCAAAAAAAGAACGACAATTCAAAATTTAACCATATCGAGCAAGTTGTGAGGATCCTAGTAGGTGACCTTCATTAACTCCTTGGGGTTTTGGTGTAACAGTTCACCACATCTAGTATCAAAGCTTCCACCTAAGTTTCACTCACGTAGTGGATGGAGATTTCAACATTGCAGTGATCATTAGGGGCTCATATGGATCAAAGAGGGAACCACCATATCAATACACATCCAACATAGAGTCTAGACTATGGAGCATGGTGGAATGTTACGATCCTAATTGGAAGGATTGACTAACACCTCAATATTTTTGTGTAATTGTTCATGACATCAAGATTTTAGTATCTTAGTAGGCGACCTTTATTAATAGCTTCTAGTTTTGGTGTAATAGTTAATAACACAAGTCATTGAAGTTATGTTAAATCTCACACCCTACGTCGTTTCTTTGTCATAAAAACCCATGGTCTAGTGAAAGAATTCAATTTATAGGTCATTCATTATTGCACATTTTGAAAACAAAAGTAGATGTTGAAAGTGGATTAAAAAAAACATTAAGGTCAAAACTAACTATTAATTTGGTCATCCAAGCCCTAGCATCTAGACTTTAAATCATCATTGCAATGGAGAGGATCAACATTGGAAATAAACATGAGTTATGTCCATCATATATCCTATAAATAGAAACTTCATGGTCACCGTATCCATAGAAATGATAAATTCAAAGCATTGTTATACTACCTAAATCCCACTAGAAAGTGAGACAGAATCCACCCTTTCCTTGTTTTCTCTCCATTGTGGGATCATCAACTAGTCACTTGGCAGAATAATTTGATACAAAGGATATTTACGAACTCTCCCTTCGATTAGCTCTATAGGTCCCCTAGAATTGACAACTAGTATCAACACTAGTACATTTGGGTACAAATTTTGATTATGTTTCTAACATTTGCTTATTACAAAAGCAACAAAATATAGAAAACTAATGCGCCAAATTTTATTTATCGCAACAACATTGGAATATGTTTTCATCATACAAACTATCACTTTTAAGAAAACACATTATTTCCACATGTTACATTTGCATTGATTTCATGCTTTCTCTTTATGTTGTAATGTTTTTATTGTTTCTAACATTATGTTGCCACATAATCGACATTAATCGTTTCCATGTATCACGTTTGCATCCATTTCATGATCTTTCTTTATGTCATAATTGTGATTTTAATTTAGACGACATCTTATTGTCACAAAATGAATGAAATATAGAAAACCAAAATGTCTATTTTTCAATAATAAAGTGTTAGATGATCGACATAAAATATCTTTTAATAAAAAATTGAACAGTTCCTTCGTTAGTTAGACTTTTTAATATGAAGTTCAATGATCAAATAAATGAAGTGACACAATATATTACAAATTACTCATAAAAATAATTTATTGGAATGATATATTTTTAATATTATGATATAATTTACTAGTAGCACTTCACATATCTAAAGTATATATAAAAAATATAAAAATTAATTAAATAGCGTAAGACACATATGACTAATGTGTTAAAAATTACATGAAACAAAAAAATACCACTCACTCATCCTCGTATTTTTATGAGGATCAATATTTATCTAATATTGTACTATACTTTACTAACATTATTCCATATACTTAATCTTTACATTGAAAAATTACGATAATTTAATTAAACATCATAAAACGCAGAATTGTTAATTCATGAAAAAATGCAAAAGAGAAGTTATATCAAATATAGGGCATTTCAATATTTGTATGTCCCACCAAAATTATATTCGATGAATATCTCGATGTACATAATGATTAAGTTAGAATAATTGAATATAAGATACAACTCGTAGTTAAAATTTGTTGTGATTTTCCAAATAGCGTATCTTTTTATATACAATCACTTCCTACACTGCTTCATATTTTTTATTGATTATCTTCTTTTGATGGTCGCAAATGTTCATTTTTAAAGAACATGATCTAAAAGGCTATTTCAAAGATGAAGTTGTAAAACCTTAAGGAGATGAAGCAAAAGAAAAGAATGAGAAGGATATGGTCAAGGCTAAGAGGATCATAGATGACTCTATTAAGGATCACTTGATACCTCAAGTATCCCTAAAGAATATTTGATATCATTAACATTGCAAAATCGGTTTGCACATATTACTAAATACGTTTCTACTGAGAAAACAATGATTTCAACAAACAAAAATCACAATTTCAGTAAACATTTTATGGTCATATTTGTGTGATGTCAAATTAGAAACAATCAAAATTATAAAATCAACATAAAATTCTCTTTTGGAATAGATGGAATGTGCATAAGGACTTGGTTCATCACATATGCCCTATGTAAGGAATATATTTTTTATAAGCATTACATGGTGGCCATATGAAGAGGTAATGTAAGAATGATAGTTTTCAATAGAAAGGGCATGTTTTGTAGACAACATTTACGGTCTAATATTATATACACTATGACTAGGGATCGTGGGCCATAAACAACATAACATGAAGAGAAACTTGTAGGACCTATGGATATTGGTAAGGCAATTTTAGAACTTTTAATATATATGTGAGCCATAATTATATATTAGAAAGAAAACATCTTGCAATAACGATTTGTATTCCCTAGAGCATGCTATAAGATACAATTTAGATCTAGGGTACCAAGTAAGGAGTTTTTTTTTATCATGGAAAATTGGTAACTTCCAGATTACTTAGGCAAGTTCGATGTTCAAATCTAGTTAGATGCCCTTATAATGTAAGATCACCCTCCCACCTTGAAGACCTAAGAGCGACTACGACTCATAAAGATGGAAATGAATCATAATTGCGTCCATAAGAAATAGAAAACCCTCACCGCAAGGAGATTTCTCCCACTGCAGGTTGATCAAGGGTACTTACATGATCCTGGAGAACATTATATAACATATAATGTTAAGTGTAATCATGGAGTGTTACCAAACCCATACATAAGTATATCATGTGTGGAACCCTATATAGGTAATAATGAAAAATATATTGGGGACATATGCATATCTGTAAGGACAAAACCTTATACATGTAAGTACCATACGCGGAACCATATATATTAACAAAGAATAGCATATATATGATTTGGAGACATATATATAGATATTTGATATATATATTGATATAAATACATAAGGACAAACCTTATTACATGCATGTACCGTATGTGGAACAATGTATTAGAGGATAATATATATTTATATTGGAGACATATTAATATATATCTGTGATATATATATTATATGCAAGTACCGTATGTGGAACAATGTATTAGAGGATAATATATATTTATATTGGAGACATATTAATATATATCTGTGATATATATATTATATGCAAGTACCGTATGTGGAACAATGTATTAGAGGATAATATATATTTATATTGGAGACATATTAATATATATCTGTGATATATATATTATATGCATGTACCGTATGTGGAACAATGTATTTATAATATTAGAGGATAATATATATTTATATTGGATACATATTAATATATATCTGTGATATATATGTTATATGCATGTACGGTATGTGGAACAATGTATTAGAGGATCATATATATTTATAAATATTAGTGGGAAGCATTTCTATATACATACTTTGTGAGAACCGTGGAGATGAGTAAAAAGGTTCATATATGAGAAAAATAACTCACCTTTGCATTTTTAAACATTGCCAGAACAGTTCGCCGTTAACATCAGAAATAATGTCATCAATGAAAGTGCAATTTTAATTAATAGAGGTGCAGTCATAATGAAAATAAAATATTGTAAAAGGAACATTACATATGATATGTTAATGTCTTAGCTGATCGCCTATAGTAATAGGAGTTGCTGGTATAATATATATACATATAAAAAAGATGTGGCAATCTTAGGACGGCCATGGTTTGGAAATCTTTAGGACGAAATTCCATGGTTTCTAGAAAAGCATGAATTTAGATTGCATAATGGCGAACTGTCACTAGACGAGGAAGTTGCAGAGCTATAATCATCAAATGTTATTTGAATAGATACGAATCTGATTAATGCAGGCTAAAACATTGTTATTAGCTGATGAATTGAAGAACTTAGTCAGATTGATTTGCCAAAGAGAATACATAGTCCTTCATCCAATGCTGATAATTATGGCTGATTGCATGGCATTATGCAGTGCAGTCGCTGGGCAATTCTCCTATGACAGGCAGGAGTGGCGGCCTAATTTCTGGGCAAAGCTTAACATCGAACTATTTGAATTCAATATTGTATGTAACAACATAAATGAGATCTCTATTATGAACAATTACACAATGTAATGTATAACTTCGACTACGAACATTATCAGGGGGAGGACATTCATGGATCATAGTATCATCCTCCTTCTTGCCATAGAATTGTTGCCTGTAACTTCCCTGCACGATTCATTACATTAATATGTTATATTTGGACCATAAGGTATCTTACATGAAATACAGGGAAGGAATATAGTGAAAGGATTAAATTGTCGGTTTGGTATAAACCATACGACATCCCAGTTAGAGGAAGGAACAAAGGAATAATTAGAAGATATACTTGCGAAGCTTCCCTGCATTTTTGACATCCCAGTTACCTATATATATATATATATATATATATATAGATCGTTTCATACGTGTACAACTGAAATAGTAAGGAACTTATAGGGTTTTGATTTATTTACACAAGGGGGAGCATCTTAACGAGAAAATATATTGGTTTATTATATTTTGACTATTGAATAGTGGGCGGAAAAGAAAACGGTCACTGGATTTATGACCACTAATTGTGGAAGTGAAATTACTTCCGTGGACTGACTTTAAACATGAAAAGGCGTGGATTATGGAGTTTTATTGCCCTAAATTAAAGACGCCCATCATGGAAGCGTTTTGGGAGGCGTTACCAAAAATTGGATGACCATTAATTAAGGAGACATGATGGTCTCTACAGGATTTAATGGATAGTCGAACAACGCTTGAGGGGGAAGCGATTACGAGGGGAACCCCCCCTTCGACCAGTAGATGGGGATGTGTTATGAAAAACACTCACGCTAAGACGGAAAGGAGGAAGGCAAATAAGGGAAGGGCGCGACCTCTTCTTGGAAAAGAGAAAAGGAAAACAATGTGCAAGTCCTAAATTGATAGAAGCCATCCGCTAAAGTGTAGAGGAGGCAAGGGTACCATCTAGAAAGGTACAGCTAGCTGCCGATGGGATAGCACTTTGCATGAGAATCTGAGTAATAGATCTAGACCCGTAAATTTTTGCTTGTGATTGGTTGTTTTTATCATGCCAAGGGTTTCTCTTTGTTTAAAATTATGAATAATATGTTGTGCTAAGACCCTGCTAGTAATTTATGAAGGGTTCCGGGAAATTTAAAGAAAATGCTACAATGTATTATCAATTACCTTGGGGAAAACACTACTCGCTATAGGTGGCTAAATTTGAAGAAAATCGCATGGTAGGGTGCTCCTAATATTTTTTGTTATTATTTAAGAATTTCAGGCACATTGAGTACATTGAACTCGATTTATGAATAATACTGTGATTTCCAGTACCTGCAGTCTAAATCAAAATATCGATCTCCAGTGGTTTCTATCCTCCTAGTACCTCGCTTTAAGAGGAGAAAATCTGATGAGGGTTCTCTTTCACTGAGGGTCATTGGAAGACAGCCTGAGGGGGCTCACGCCCATGGCCGAAGCTTCTGCGGATAAACCCACATGGGGCAGCCATGCAATGTGGCCTCCATCCAATCCCCTGTGAATTATCTATTCTGTAATAGATTTGAGAGAATACACCTTATTCCTGCGTTAAGGGATATGGAATATATATATATATATATATCAAGTACCTACGTTTTGCTAAGAGACGGTAGTTTTTATTTGTATGCCTGGGTTGTTAATAGATCTGGAAAATACACTTGTCTAATGCGTTGGCTCCAGATTTTGGAGTTAGGATTTTAATAATGGATATACCTACCCTTCGCATGCTTGGAACGCACTGTTGTAATATAATTTCACCTTCTAAAAGGATCTGAGGTGTATAGTTCCTGCTTCCTCCATGTAGGGGTTTTGAGTTTGCTTCATATCCGAGTTGGTGTAAACACCTGTCCTCTGATTAAGGTTCGGGGCTATGAGCAAATGCATATTTTTCATTTATACGCCCGGCGAACTGGAAAAAGTAACCGATGTGATAAGCCCAATGAACTGAAAGGCATGCTGCCTCTTATCCATACAATGTCTTTGAGATATAGCCTTATCATGTTTACAATGGCATTGAGATTCATGCTGCGTTTTAATATTTATGATCCCTTAACACCGGGGTGCTGCATGGTATGACGATTTTTGAGAGTTATGTTGCCCTTGAATTAAATTAAAGCTTCTCTAACACCTGGGTTGGGTAGTTATGAGGGGATTAAATTCTCTACGGCCTCTTATACCTACGATTGTGAATTTAAGCCGCCATGTGACAGGTTTTTGTAAATAAGTAGTAGTAAGGTTGTTTTGTTGCTGTTAAACTTGTAAGAGTACATGTAATTCTGTTGGTTATGATGAAAAGAATTTCAGTCGCCGACAGTGGTCGTGGCTGGTTCAAGTTACTCCCTGTGAAAGGGGTAGCCAATATGGCAGCGTTAATGATGCAGTTTGTAACTTCCGATGGAGGTATTGTAAATACTCTCAGAAAAATGAAGTTTACAGCAATTATGTTATTGCGGATTGTAACTTTTAATGAATCTAATGTCACGAGATGTGACACCCTTTTGGTCGACGTAACCCCAAGGTTGGGGTGAACCACGTACATTTTTGTTTGTCTCCATTTTTCATGTGTCTCAATGCTTTTAGTTCCTTACATGGTTTGTGTGCCTATACAATTTGATAATGGTTTATGCTGTGTAAAAGATGATCAAGAAAACGTTAATGTAATAATGTTGTTCACACATAGTATTGTTATAGTATTGTTTAAAGGCAATAAGACCATGAAAACCAAACTACTAGTAAATGAATGGACTAATGTTTTGTGAAAGATATATCGTTGGAATGAATGAAAGTACTGCTCATGTGATTCACTAACTAGAATTAGACAATGAGTAATTCTGTTCCATATTAGACGAAGGAGAATAAGATGTTAAGGGGTATTGGAGTAGTTATAAAATGGCACGTAAGCTACCACACCAGCACTCCACCCCTGAGGGGACTATTTAATCATATGAATACAAAAAGCATAATCAGCAACATTTACTTTATGGTATCAATACAATTGTAGTAAATTGAATGTAATTTACATGACTAATTCGTAGGTCAAGGAGACCGTTGTAAATCATTAAATGATTTTTTTACCATGCATGCTAATTTGACCTTATCAAATTGAATTGAATATGTTCATCTGTCACTAACATGATTGAGTCACCTTGTATATAGCAGCAAAGTGGAAAAAATTCTACAACTTTTCTTACCTAATGACATTAAGGTACAGGAGGTACATTACATATGGTATCAGAGCAAAAAGTTAAAACGCTCGGACTTGATGGACTCATCGACATGCAGGTATGTCGTGAATTAACTATGTGATAGTAGAATGCAAGGAAATAGTGCTGAACTTTCTGCACGGCCTCTAAGAATTATGTGTAATGCATGAAGTAAGTTGCATGAAATGAAAGGCTATTTGTTTTAAATCAGGCTTGTTGCAAGGTATACTTAAGTTGTCTTACTTACACCTTTATAAGTGGAGTATAGGTTGAATTTGTGATTAGTAAGATTGGTTGCATCAAGGAAAGATATTGAAGGGAAAGTAAAGCCTTGTAAGATACACAAGTATATTTTGTCATAGTCTAACAGAAACATGTTATCTTCTAATTGTTTATGGGGATAAGATGCGACTTATTTTTGGGCAAAGATTTTGTGAGTAGGTAGTGCAGGTACACATGGCTACAAGAAGCAGCACCACATGAGGACCAGGCAAAGATGGAATCCTCAGTAGAAATGGTAACATTGGGAGTCTGTATGATTCCCTGTTTATTATGGAAAGGTTACTAGGATGGTAACATCTGAATTAATTAAAATTTCATAGATTCGATAATTTGTCATGTTGAGAACATTCTTTATAAAAAGTTTTGGAAAAAAAAACTCTAGTATAGTAGTTAATTATAGAATCTTTTGGGATGATCTATATATGCATTGAGTTATGTTCAGGTAGAAATACCTTGATGATAAGCTATGGATCATGGGGAATGTCAAGCTATCACATCAATACGGTATTGGGCGATATTGATATGAAGGCACGAAAGTTGTGTTTGAAGGAAGAGCTTCCTGGGCTCTCGAAGAAGGAATATGTCAAGTAGATATTTTGATATTTTTATGTTTGAAATGACGTATCATGTATGTTATGGTAACTCACAAAGCATTGGGATTGTTGCAGGTGGTGACTGGTGGAAGTCCTAGTTGAACCACAACTGAATAATCGAATGTAAGTTAATTCGACTACTTATGAAATTTGGCTAGAGTATAGCCAAAGTGAAACGGTAAAGTATCCTGATCTTAAAAGGATAGTGCTTCTCATTATATTGCATTGAATATAGAGACTTGTAACTAAGATGTAAAATGGTGGCAAGTAGCCCACTTAGAATTGCTGATTTTCGAATGTCAAAGTTTTATGAACCAAGGATTCAAGTGTGGTATTATGTGGTTTATACTGACATTGCAGGTTTCACCATGATGATGACGAGTGCTACTGTCTGCGTGCACTACGCCTGCATAAATAAGTGCGCTCGACTTGCGCAGAAATGTGTAAGGATGAATTCCTAGATAATTTACAAGGTTATATCATTCATTTAAGTGATGATTAAGCCGCTGCAACTTTAGATAATAAAAGTTGTGAGTTATTAACAGATGTTTTGACTAACCGTATAGCTGACTCACAAGTCGGGACAATTAAGGTAAATGTCATGAGAAAGCACCTAGGGGTGTCCATTATGATTGGTAAAGTGGAAATCTATACTAAAGAAAATTTGCATGTTGCGGGAGCACCATGGTGTTAGGCAAGTGATTGCCGCGTGTGCACATCGGTGTTAGACATGTATGCCACAAGAGCACAATGGTGTTAGGAAAGCGATTGCTGCGTGAGCAGATTGGTGTTAGGCGCATGGTGTGGCAAGAAAAGACCTAGGAAAAACTGGACATTGTGAAGACAGGACGCTGTCTGATGTCGCTGAGGTGAAAACTTTTGACTGGGGGTCGAAAGGGAGAGTAACCTCACAAAAGTGTAAGTCCACCCAAAAATTTAACTCCAGGGAGAGTTCAAAGGATAACGATAAAGAAAGCTGTGATAGCAGTTTTTCAAGTCACTAAATGTTGACATGTCTTAATACGTAAATGTGAAAGTATGATGAAATTAAATTATGCTGAATTTTTGGTGATACATTAATGTTAATAGGATGCAGATCTAATATTAGTGTCCAAGTTGGGAACATGATGCAGTCCTCCTACTAATAAAAGTTAAAGTATGTAAGATCTGTCGAATAGCCTTCGTGGGTCTGACGAAAGAGAGGTTAAGAAACATAATTGGGTTTTTCTCACAAGAATGTGAAAATAAGCCAAGGGGCTAACAAGGTTAGTAATGACAAACAAGTAACACCGAGGACGGTGTTCATTCTAGGGGGAGAGGATGTAAGATCCCCCTCCCACCTTGAAGACCTAAGGGGGACTACGACTCGTAAAGATGGAAATGAATCATAATTGCGTCCATAAGAAATAGAAAACCCTCACCGCAAGGAGATTTCTCCCACTGCAGGTTGATCAAGGGTACCTACATGATCCTGGAGAACATTATATAACATATAATGTTAAGTGTAATCATGGAGTGTTACCAAACCCATACATAAGTATATCATGTGTGGAACCCTATATAGGTAATAATGAAAAATATATTGGGGACATATGCATATCCGTAAGGACAAAACCTTATACATGTAAGTACCATGTGCGGAACCATATATATTAACGAAGAATAGCATATATATGATTTGGAGACATATATATAGATATTTGAGATATATATAGATATAAATACATAAGGACAAACCTTATTACATGCATGTACCGTATGTGGAACAATGTATT
>LPNX010477431.1:0-14826 GCA_001517045.1 Pseudotsuga menziesii
ATCAGATGTAAGTGCAGTATCTATCTTGGCATCATGTGTTGATCAGATAGAGATGATTGAGCCAGTCTTCGCATCATGTGTTGATCAGACGTAAGTGCTTGGCCTTTCTGACGAGTAGGTCAGATGTGAGTGCTGGGCGTGCCTTTCTGACGAGTAGGTCAGATGTAAGTGCTGGGCGAAGACCTACATGAGGAGTAGGCCTACATCCAGCATGAAAAAGGGCTGGCTCTGTAGAACTTCCTATGACGAGATAGTATACCCATGATGATGATCAGTGGAGATCCAGATCGAGCTATGATCCAGATTCAGTTATGATGACTCCGAGAGATCCAGATCGAGTGATGATCCAGATCCAGCAGTGATGATCCAGATCGAGTGATGATCTAGATCCAGTCCAAAGATGATGATCTAGATCGAGTGATGATCCAGATCCAGCAGAGAGATGATCCAGATCGAGTGATGATCCAGATCCAGCAGAGAGATGATCCAGATCGAGTGATGATCTAGATCTAGTGATTCCATTCTATGATGATCCAGATCGAGATATGATCTAGATCCAGATGACTTGAAGACAAAGATGAATCGAAGATGAAGATGATCCAGTTGTTGCAGAGAAGAAGACCAGTGCTGAAAAATTGTGTCGAAAGAATACCTTCCTAGTTAAGAGGGAGTGTTGATGTATATGTAACTTCGGAATGTATTCTTCTATGTATTTTATATTATTGTAACCCGATGTTTATTCCGGGATGTTTCTATTATGTATTTGAGTCATGTGGTCATGCCCCGATGTTCCGATCGGGAGGATTATAATGTAAACAAGTCATATCAAGTCATTGGGTAAGTCCCCACTGTTTAGGGGCACTTGAGTTATTATACACTAATTAAGGTGTAGGCTCGAGTAGTAATTATTAGGTCGAGCCTACGTGTGAAATGGCAATTTCAAGTGAACGGACTAATATAAATAGAGAGTGTGTGTCTCTCTATTTATCACTTGTGACTTAGCTCTCTTGCTCTCTCAAGTGTGGTGCACTTTTGGAGAAGGAAATCTTTGGCTTGACAGAAGACAGAAGGCTGCTATTGTGTTGGGAGGTCATCTTACTGTTTTGGGATCACATCTTGTGGTGATACTATCTTAGAGGAAGTTGAGGGGTTTTCTCCATTTATGGTTTCCCCTCCTAAAATCTTTGTGTCTCTTGTCTCTTGTGATGTGCTTATGTGATTACTGTGCTTGTTATTCTCTCAGTGAAAAGATCTTGTTATAATGCTAGCTTAAATGTTGAAAAACTAACACCTAGGAGGCACTATCAAATGAAAATTCTATCCATAAATATCAGAGGGTTAGGGGTGGTACCCAAGAAAGTCACCCTGAAACGGCTCATAACAACTATGAGTCCTTTAGTACTATTAATACAAGAAACTATGAAAGAAGGGAATAGGGCAGAAGAATTGTTCAAAGAGTGCATAAAAGATTGAGGAATGACAAGTAGTGATGCATATGGTCACTCAAGAGGAACCCTACCAGCTTGGAACCTAGTCCTAAAAATGATTTCTGTCCAGACATTTGAAACAACGGTGGGAACAGAACTGGAATATAGTGAAACAAGGAAGAAGTACATGATATTGAATGTTTATGGCCCTTTCTATGACACATTTTTTTTTGGGAGAAGCTGAAAGATTCCAGAGCTCTAGAATTCCAAAACTTGATACTTGGAGGAGACCTAAATATAACCCTGTCTAGCAACGAAGTCTAGGGGAAGAATGCAAGAGCAGACTCTTTGGGACCTTTTTCAGTCAAATGTTTGAACAAAAGGTATTGGTGGATTTAGCCCCATTAATAATAATTCCCACATGGAGAAACGAAAGGAGTGGGGAACAGATAGTCTCGAAGATATTGGATAGGTTCTTGGTCTTGAAAAACTTAGTAAGCAGTAATCTCATTCTAAAGGCTTCAGTAGAAACAATTGGCAACTAATATCACTGTCCTATAGTCCTCTCAATCAAAACCATGAAGTAAAAACTCTTGCTCCATTCAAGTTCAAACCCCTATGGTTAGAAGAGGAGGAGTAGTGTAATCTCATCACAGAAGCTTGGGTGCCTCTAGTAACCATATCAAACCACTCTCAGATGCAACATTTTATGGAAAATTTGGAAAGAATAAAGAAGATTTCCAAGGACTGGGATGAAAAGTATAGGAGGAGGCATCAATAATATCTCAAGAAGATAGAAGAGCAAATAAAGGAATTATATGAAAACAACAGAGAAGGAGTATTTAGTAGGAAAGAACTAGAATAGCTTAAATACTTAGAAGTGAGGAAAGATGGCCTCCTCTTACAAGAAGAAAAAATGGAGGTTGAAGAGAATAACTACATGGCTAGCTGAAGGGGATCAAAATGCGAAGTTTTTCCATAGATATGCCTCTCATAGGAAAAATATCAACACTATCCATTAGGTAAGGTATTTACACGGCACTTTGGCCAAAAACTTCAAAGAAAAAACAAAGGCTGTTGTAGAACATTTTCAAGAGTTGTTCAAATAACCTCCATGGTGCCCAATAGGTGAGATGTTAGAAGTTCCCGATTTATTCCCAAGAGCCATAACAGAGGAGAGGAATGATGAGGTAACTAAAGACATCCTAGAGGAAGAGATCAAGCAGGTGTTACACTCTTTCTAGAAATGGAAGAGTCCTCGCCCGGATGGTTTCACCTTCGAGTTTTTTCTAGGGTTCTATGATTTGATCAAGAAGGACATACTAGCAGTGGTATAGGAATCCAGAAAGCTAGGAAAAGTGTTAGGAAGCATGAACATTACTGTCATTTCTCTAATACCTAAGAAACAAAAGTGTGAAGACTTTGAAGACTACAGACCAATCTCATAGTGTAATATGATTTACAAAATGATAGCAAAAATTATAGCGCAAAGAATCAAACCAATATTAAGCAATGTCATTACAGAGGAGCAATTTGGATTCTTACAGAACAAACAAATACTGGATGCAGTATATATAACTCAAGAAGTGATACACGCTATAAAAAAGGAGAAGCAGTTAGGCTTTGCTTTAAAATTAGACCTCTCCAAAGCTTATGACAGGGTAAGATGGACCTTTATCAGACTAGTCCTCAAAAAAATAGGGTTGAAAATGGAGATGGTAGATTGGATATTGGGGAGCATCCAACCCACATCCTTTGTAGCATTGATCAATGGTTCTCCGTTGGATTTCTTTAGTCCTTCAAGACGAATCAGACAAGGGTGCCCCCTATCCCCGTTCATTTTTCTTTTGGTGGCCAATGCATTAAGCAGACTTATCCTGAAAGCCAGGGCAGAAGGAAGGATCATAGGAGTTAAAGTATCAAGGTCTGAGGAGGTCACACACACCTTATTTGTAGATGATGTTTTTCTCTATGCGATCGGGGAAGAAGAGAACCTAAAAGAATATGCTACATTGACAAAAAATACAGGAAGGCCACAGGAATGGTAATCAACATAAAAAAATCAATGTTAGCTCACAATGAAATCTCGGACGAGCTAGATCAAAAATCAAAGGAATAATTGGATTTTCCTACAAAACCATTAGTCGAAGGTTTTAAGTATCTAGGGGTTTTTCTCATACCAAATTTCTATGCCTTCAAAGACTCGATGTGGCTATTCCAAAAGGTAGAGGCTCGTGTTTCTTCTTGGGAAAATCAATTTATGTCTAGGGGAGGAAGATTGGTACTGATCAAAGTGGTGGTTCAGAGCATCCCTGTCTACTGGGATTCAATAGCTTACATCCCTAAAGGAATTCTCACAAATATTCAAAATAAGTGTTTCACATTCCTATGGACAAAAAATAAACAAAACAATGGTATCCCCTTGGTCAAATGGATCAATATAGCTGAGCCTAAGGAGATAGGAGGATGGGGAATAAAGAATCTCCCCCTTTTTACTAAAGTTTTGGCAGCCAAATCTGTTTGGATACTCATACAAAAAACAGACCCCTTGTGGGGCACGGTTATATGCTCCAAATATTGCTCAAACATGGAAATAATACACTGAATCAGAAGCACTAACAAATCCTTTAAAAATGGCCCAGTTGGTTGGAAATCCATGGTCTTAGCATTTCCACTTATTGGCACATGGATAGCCTAGAAATTGGGAATGGAAGAAGCATAACGCTAGGTCTGGATCCTTGGGCTGGTGCAGGAGAGGATTATAGGATTCCACAATTGGTCTTGAACAAGCTTGGTGAACAGAGATCCTATAAACTTGTTCATGCTCAAGTTCAGATTCTAGACCAAACAGGAAGAACGAGATGGAAGGGAGCCATCAAGTTTCAACTAGAATGAGAAGAAGCTTATTGTTGGCAAGAATGCATCAAACTACTGGAATCAAATTGTGTATGTCTAGACGAAGACACTCGGGATAAACTCATATGGACAAGAAATGCAGAAGATGGAGATTTCACAACAAAAAATGGGTATGAAGTTGCTATAATGGAACAATTTAATGGAGAGAAATCTTGGTGGTGGAAGGGCCTATGGGAGTGCAATAGTCCATTAAAAACCATTCTCAGATTCTAGTTGACAATTAATAACAAACTTTTAACGTCGAAAAATCTAAGAAAAAGGGGCTTTCAAGGCCCAAGGATCTACATTTTATGCAAAAATGATGATGAACTCACTTCCGATTTATTTGGTACTTGTACTTATGTAGGGAAAGTATTGATGGATACCACTAGAACCCTCAGTCAGAGTGATCAGAAGGGAAGATTCTTGGGAGCGGAATACCAAGTAGTTGTGGGACAACAAAGATGTGAATTCAGTGCTTTCCCTGTGCTTTATGTTTTTACAATTTGGGAAGCCCGTAACAGAGCAATATTCAAGGACACTTGAACTCCCGTTAACATCACTTCAGCCCTACTATTGCAGAAAGTTTAGGAACATAGAACAGTTCCCAAAATTGGAAAATGTAGAGCAGCAATAACCTCAGTTATTGACAGAAGTACTCCCTGGGCTTTCTTTGATGGTGCCAGCCAAGGTGAACTTGCCATTGGTGGGGTAGGTGGGGTCATATACAGCTCTGAATAAAAAAATTATCATTCAAACTAGGCACGGGTCGAGCCACCATAGCAAAGCAGAGCGCATGGCTCTTTGGGCCACCCTAAAGATAGCTAAAGACAAACTAATTGCCAAGCTGAATATACATGGGGATTTTAAAAAAATGATAGATTGGGCACAAGAAAGAAATAACATTCGAGCCCCTCATTTACAAAATATTTTAAGAGCGACCAGGTCGATGCAACCCTTCTTTGCATCTCTTAAGTTCAACCATGTATATAGGGAATACAACACAAAAGCAGATATACTTTCAAAGCAAGCTTTAGCCATTCAACCAGGCATAATCGAGGGAGAGATCCCCAAATAAGGTGACTCCATCCTGTTCCACATTCTGCTATAAAGAAACAGAGTATCATTTTTTGATATCAGATATATACTGATGAAGTGCAAGCTCTTTTGGTGCAGCATTGTTCTTTTTCTAACACAGTGCTGAAAAATGCTAGCTCTTTGGATGCAGTATTGTATATTTCTATAAGCCTTGTAAGGCAGATATGTATGCCCTTAATGATGCTTTTGTGTAAGCCTTGATCCATAAGGCAGAATTGTATACTCTTGAGGAGATGTCCATAATTATTCGAAAGAATAAAGGTTTTCGATTTTCTCTGAAAATATATATGGTGCATCTTTTCGCTTTATTTTGCTAGACGGTTTACCAACATGTATTTCACTTCATATTTGGTCTTTATTAAGAAAAAAACTGTGGTCGAACGACTTTTCGCTTTGTTAAGAGGGTTTACGAACATGCCTTTTACTTTATATTTGGTCTTTATTTATTTACAGCCTTGTATATAATAATTGTGATTCTCTGTTATTGATAGCTCAAGTTCAAATGGTAATGGAAAACGAACGTCAAAGAATGACATGTCAAAAAATAAAGAATAAAGCTCACATACGGACAGATTGTCGGCAGGCGGAAAGGAAGCAGGGTGTACGTAGGCCTTCTCCCTTGCCTATATGTGTTGAGGAGCTCCTTGTTTTTTTTTTCTAGAAGTAGAATTCACATCATGTATTTTTCTTATTGAGTTTGATTTATACAACCTATATATAGCTTATATTTTTTTAGTTTAGATTAATATTATTATTTTTTTCTTCTTTTTATACTTTTTCCTCTTCAATTATTTATTACGTGGAAGGTGATGTAAAGAGAGATCATAAAGAATTATTAATTGTAAAAGAACATAACATGTAATTTTTAATATTGTTATTTACCTTTAAATGAGGAAAGATGAAGACAATAGAGAAATCACAATCATGAGAGTGAGGTGAAAGGACATAATTTAGAGAAATCATAAATCTCTTACATTATTGTGATTTATAATTTTTCCATGTTATATGATTTACTTATACCATTATTATTATGAATAGTTATTTTTATTTATTTTTTATTTATAAATACAACTTCAATCTCAATAAATATTATTACATTATAATAAACAAAGATACTTTATATTTTAATGATTTTATGAGTTTCTTAGATTCAACTTCAAACCTAAACACTAAAATCACCATAAACAAGCATAATTATAACTAAATAAATAAAACATTTTTTAAACCTTAAAATGCCCCCATATTAAACCTAGCCATGTTGTTTAGTTTACAAAATTAATAATTAATATGTTACTTGGATTTATCGCATTATTCACATGACCAAAAATTTAAACTTATTACAATCATTTCACCAAATATGTAAACCGGTTTTTTACTTGAGAGTATAATTATTCAATTAATACTTTTTATTGGAAAGAAGCGACATTTCTTATTTATATGAACGAATTTTAAAATTTGTGAAATGAATCTATCATTTATTGATGTAGCATTAATAGTATGATGCCTACTAATGTTATGAATTTTTAATTTTACATATTATATCCGAAAACTATGTAAAATTATAAATTTAAAATTATTTAGTTATGATTTTACATGTTATATTTCAGAATTATGTCAATTTAAATTTAAAATTACATCAACTTTGATGTCCCATTAATAATTCCTTATATAATATTTTAAAATTTTGATTAATTAAATATTACTATTTTAGAAATCCATGCATATTATAAAAATACATTCTATTTTTAAAATTTTGAGAGAAATAAAAACTGAAACAAATCAATTATAGAAATTAAGGTAAATGGCTAAAGAATGGAAAGGTAAAACAAATTGTGATAACTACAAATGGGGTGAATGGGCACCATAAAGTTTGTGATTTTTTTATTATGTAAGTTATGGAAGTAATCTGACTAAATGGAACGTTGAGGTTATACTTATATAATCACTTTCTGCAACATGTCATATGATATGATGTATTAGAGTTGATCATTTAAGTGTTAGGATTCCACTGTGTATTTGAGGAGGCTAGATACACATTGTTAGAGGTTTTTCCTTCTCTTTGGATTATTGGTCGATCTATTATCCTCAAGGCTTCATGAGTAGAATCCTTCATGTTTTTCCTCTTATTTTCTCTATCAAACCTCAATGAACATCTTGAACAAGCATACTTTATATTTTTATGATTTCTTTATTTTCTTCTTCCAACCTAAATTGAATAATTGCATCGAGAGGTGTTTCTACATGCCAATTTGAAGGAGATGTTGTCATGTCACGTTACATAACATAGCATTTCTGGGGAAGATGTTGTCACAGTACATAGTATGTAATGTAACATTACAATATAGTAATAATTGAGCTAACATAAATTTTAATTAAAATTTTAAGAATAACGTTTAAGGAATAGGAAAAAGTAATAAGTAAAACAATGAAAAAAAAAATAAAAAATAAAATGTAAACAAATCCCTCATGTCTCTATCCAAGAAGAGATAGACCATTAAAAAACTTTTGCATCTCTAGGTACATGATCCCTATAGAGACATGGCAGATCGGGAGTTTAGATGGACCTATGCTTGTTGAATTACAATGAACAAACATACTTTATCATTTTATGGATTCTATTATTTTCTCCCTCCAACTGAATCCAAATAACTAAAGTATAATGAACTTCCCTTATTGTATCCTCCAACTTGAATCCCAATAAATTACAGTAAACAAACCTATATTAGGTTTTTATGATTTCCTTATCTTCTCTCTTAAATTCAATCACGATAACTAAATCACCATAAACAAGCATACTTTATCATTTTTATGATCTCTCTTATTTTCTCCTCTAACCTCAATCCCTATAACTAAATAACTGAGAAGGGGCGGTTGAATCAGTTATTCCTAAGCTTAAACAATTTCAACATTTTAAAACTTTATTATTTTTCAAATGTTTACAGTCATGATAATGCAAGAAATATAAAAGAGAAGTAATTGTTATCAACCACACATATGATGGGGACAAAGACCAATATTCATGAGGAAACTCATAAGAAGAAGACAAAAAAAATATTTTTCTTAGGATTTCAAGCTTCAATATTTTTACACCCTCTTTCTTTGAGCTCCAACTCAAGTGAGGCTACAACCTTTGTTTTACAAGCAACAAATTGTGGAGACCACCAACTCTCCTAGTTTTCTAGCACCCACTAGACTTGTACAAGCTCCAACTTGCACACAAAAGACTACAAGTCTTCCCTAGCACCACCCTTATTTCGTAGATTTAAACTTTGTTCAATACAATATGTTGAAAACTAGATATAGCTATTCTTACCAACCTTCTTACACTCTCTGATATACTTATGCTTCCGCTCATTCAAACTTGGCTCCCTGCATTGTGTTTTTTCTACTTATTCTTCACATTTTAGCATTGGTCACACATTTCTCTCACTTGTCATTTTATGCTTGTCAATCTTTATTCCCTTTTCATGTTCGTATGCATGACTTTCCGTTTCATAATTGATAAAAAACATTTCAATGACTCATGGAATGCAAGGAACCTAATCGATAAGCATTCCAAACTTATTTAACCATTTATCGCCACATTCTTGAATTCATAATTGCTTGAACCAAATTTCTTTTGTATTCTAGGGGTACTTCAAATTCTTGGACCTGTGGTTTATGGAACCACATATGGACTCATAACGTTAATGGAAGCAATAAGAAATCATTTAATAATTTTTTTTCATTCCTCCACTAAATCCTATATCTGATCCTAAACTAGCATACTTGCCAACTCTTTATGAATTTAGCAACGTGACCAAATATTTCTATTATAACTTCTATAATCTTGATTTTTCAACTTTTGATCCGTAGGCTATCTTTCCACAACACAGCTTTCTGCAAGCTTGCTTCTGCAACTTCAGTCTTCCTACAACTCAATCTTACTACTGTAAGTCTCTTTCCACAATTGAGTTTCTACAACTTACTTTCTGCAACAACCTTTTGACAAGCTCCTTCTGCAATTGAGTTTCCGCAACAAATTTTCTGCAAGTCTCTTTCCACAACTTAGTTTCCACAACAACCATTCTGCGAGCTCCTTTCTGCAATTATGGATTGCAAGTTGCATGTACGCAAATCCAAGTTTTCCCAAAAACTAATTTCCACAATCATGCGGCCGCAATGGTCCTTCCGCAATCGTATTGCAAATTGCGGATCCACTTTCCCACTTTTTTCTAAAATTGGGATTTTGCAATTTCCCTTCTCCAAGTCTCTTTCCGCAGTCGGGTACTTTGCAAATACATTCATCCATATTTCCATGAGAATACACATAGACCGTCCATTTGTCTCTCCAACCTCAATCCCAATAACTAAATCATACTGAACAAGCATACTTCAACTTTTTTATGATTTCCCTTATTTTCTTATACCATTATTATTATGAATAGTTATATATAACAATCGTAACCTTAACTGTATTTTTTTATATCTTATAAACTACGACCTCAATCCCAAAAAATATTATTACATTATTATAAACAAAGATACTTTATTTTTTAATAATTTTATGAGTTTCTCAATCCAACTTCAAACCTATTAACTAAAATCACCATAAACAAGCATAATTATAAATAAATAAATAAAACATTTTTTTGACCTTGGAATGCCCCATGTTAAACCTAACCATGTTGCTTAGTGTACAAAATTAATAATTGATATGTTATTTGGATTTATCACATTGTTTACATGACCAAAAATGTAAACTTATTACAATCATTTCACGAATATGTAGAACAGTTTTTTTACTCGAGAGTATAATTATTCAATCAATAATTTTTATTGGAAAGGAGCAACATTCTTATTTATATGAATGAATTTTAAAAATTGTGAAATGAATCTATGTTCATTGGCGTAGCATTAATAGTATGTTTCCTAGTAATGTTATGATTTTTTAATTTTACATATTATATCCAAAAACTATGTAAAATTATAAATTTAAAATTATTTAAAGTTATGATTTAAAATTATGATTTGACATATTATATCTTAGAATTATGTCAAATTAAATTTAAAATTACACCAACTTTGATGTCCCATTAATAATTCATTATATAATATTTTAAAATTTTGATTAATTAAATATTACTATGTTAGAGCTCGATAGATATTATAAAAATACATTTTTTTATTAAAATTTTGAGGAAAAAAATACTCAAACAAATCAATCATAGAAATTAAGGTAAATGGCCAAATAATGAAAACATAAAACAAATTGTGATAAGTACAAATGTGTTATTATTCTACTATAAATATGACATTGGGGTGAATGGGCGACACAACTTTTGTGATTGTGTTATTATGTAAGTTATGGAAAGTAATGTGACTAAATGGAACGCTGAGGTTATACTTATATAATCACTTTCTGCAATGTGTCATATGATATGATGTATTAGAGTTTATCATTTGAGTGTTAGGATTCCATAATGTATTTGAGGAGGCCAAATACACATTGTTAGAGGTTTTGTCTTCTCTTTTGATTATTGGTTGACCTATTATCCTCACGGCTTCATGAGTAGAATCCTTCATGTTTTTCGTCTTATTTTCTCTATCAAATCTCAATGAACACATTGAACAAGCATACTCTATATTTTTATGATTTCTTTATTTTCTCCTTCCACCCTAAATTCAATAATTGCATCGAGAGGTGTTTCTACATGCCAATTTGGAGGAGATGTTGTCATGTCACGTTACATAATGTAACATTTCTGGGGAAGATGTTGTCACGTTACATAGTATGTAATGTAATGTTACAATATAGTAATAACTAAGCCAACATAAATTTTAATTAAAATTTTAAGAATAACTTTTAAGGAATAGCAAAAAGTAATATGTAAAACAATGAAAAAAAACTAAAATATAAAATGTAAACAAATCCCTCATGTCTAGAAATCTCTATCCAAGAAGAGATAGACCATAAAAAAAGGTTTTCATCTCTAGGTATATGATCCCTATAGAGACATGGTAAATTGGGATTTTAGACGGATCTATGCTTGTTGAATTACAATGAACAAACATACTTTATCATTTTATGGATTCTATTATTTTCTCCCTCCACCTCAATCCAAATAACTAAAGTATAATGAACACACATGCATTATACTTCCCTTATTGTATCCTCCAACTTCAATCCCAATAAATTACACTAAACAAACATATATTATGTTTTTATGATTTCCTTTTCTTCTCTCTTAAATTCAATCGCAATAACTAAATCACCATAAACAAGCATACTTTATTGTTTTTATGATCTCTCTTGTTTTCTCCTCTAACCTCAATACCAATAACTAAATTACAATGAAATACCTTATCTTTTTCAAGATTTCTCTTATTATCTCCCAGCAACCCTAATATAAATAATTAAATCATGGTGTTTTGAGATTATTCAAATAATTGAGAATGGGAGGGGTGTGAATCAGTTATTCCTAACCTTAAACAATTTCAACATTTTAAAATTTTATTATTTTTCACAGGTTTACAGTCATGATAATGCAACAAATATAAAATTGAAGTAATGGTTATCAACCATGCATATGATGGGGACAGAGACTCATATTCATGAGGAAACTCATAAGAAGAAGACAAAAAACTATTTTTCTTAGGATGTCAAGCTTCAATATATTTACACCATGTTTCGTTGAGCACCAACTTAAGTGAGGCTACAACCTTTGTTTTACAAGCAAAAAATTGTGGAGAGCACCAACTCTCTTACTTTTCTAGCACCCACTAGATGTGTACAGCCTTCAACTTGCACACAAAAGACTACAAGTCTTCCCTAGCACTACCCTTATTCCATCGATTTAAACTTTGTTCAATACAGTATGTTGAAAACCACATACAACAATTCTTACCAACTTTGTTACACTCTCTGATATACTTCTGCTTCTACTCATTCAAACTTGGCTCCCTACATTGTCTTTGTTCTACTTATTCTTCCCATTTCAGCATTGGTCACACATTTCTCTCACTCGTCATTCTATGCTTGTCAATCTTTATTCCCTTTTCTTATTCGTATGCCTCACTTTCAGTTTCATAATTGATAAGAAACATTTCAATGACTCATGGAAGGAAAGGAACCTAATAAATAAGCATTCTAAACATATTTAACCATCTATTGCCATGTTCTTGAATTCATAATTGCTTGAACCTATTGTCCTTTGTATTCTAGGGGTACTTCAAATTCTTGGACCTGTGGGTTATGGAGCCACATATGGACTGATAACGCTCATGGAAGCAACAAGAAACCATTTAATATTTTTTTTTTACACCTTCACTAAATCTTATCTCTGATCCCAAACTAGCACACTTGCCAACTCTTTATCATTTTAGCAACATGACCAAATATTTCTTCTGTAAATTCTACACAGCTTTTTGCAAGCTTGCTTCTGCAAACTTAGGCTTTCTGCAACTCAATCTTCCTACTGCAAGTCTCTTTCTGCAATTGAGTTTCTACGACTTCGTTTCTGTAACAACCTCTCCACAAGCGCTTTTCCACAATTGAGTTTCTACAACTTATTTTCCACAGCAACCTTTTCGCAAGCTCCTTTCCATATGCTCCTTTCTGCAATTATGGATTGCAAGTTACAGGTATGCAAATCCTAGTTTTCCCAAAAACTGATTTCCACAATCATGAGGCCGCAATGGTCCTTCCACAATCGGATTGCAGATCAACCATTCAACTTTTCCCAAAATTGGGCTTCTACAATTTCCCTTCCCCAAGTCTCTTTCCGCAGTTGGGTGCTTTGAAAATACATTCATCCATATGTCCACGAGGATACACATGGACTTTCCATTTGTCTCTCCAACATCAATCCCAATAACTAAATCACAATGAGCAACCATACTTTAGCATTTTTATGATTTCTCTTATTTTCTTCCTCCAATATCAAACCCAATAACTAAATAATGGGGAATAAGAATACCTATATATTTTTATGATTTCTCTTATTTTCTCCCCCCAACAAATCCATAGAAGTATATAAGTATGTTAATTGAGAGCGATTTAGTTATTGAGATTGAAGTTGGGGTGAGAAAAGTGTGAGAAAATAAGAGAAATAATAAAAATATTTAAGTATGCTAAATCACTTCTATAATTCTTTATGATCTCTTTTATTTTCTCCCTCCAACCTCAATCCTAATAATTAAATCATTATAAACAATCCTACCTATATATTTTTATGATGCCCATTATTTTCTCCCTCGATAAGAATGACTATATCACATAGCAATGACTAAATCACAATGAACAAACACATTTTATATTTTTTAAAGTTTGTCGTATTTTCACCCTCCAACCTCAATCATAATGAGGAAGCAAACTGTTTTAATCTTTCTATGATTTCTCTTTTTTTCTCCCTCCATCTCAACCCAAATAAGATAAAGATGACAAACATACTTTATATTTTTATGGATTCTCTCATTAGGTCTCTCCAACCTCAATCTCAATTACTAAATCATTATTAACAAGGCATACTTTATTTTTTTACGATTTATCTTTTTCTCTCCCTCCAAATCCCAATAACTAAAAAAAAATGCTTCATCCAACTTCAATCCCAATAATTAGTTATTGAAAACCAACATACTTTGTTTTTTATGATTTATTTTATTTTGTTTTCTCCTCCTCTTCAACTTAATCAATAACCAAGTTACAATAAAATGATATAATTTATCTTCTTATATTTTATAAATACAACCTTAATCCCAATAGATATTATTAAATTTTAATAAACAAAAAAACTTTATCTTATAAGTTTATGCCATCCAACTTCAAACCCAATACCTAAAATCACCATAAATAAACATAATTATAAATAAATAAATAAAACACTTTTTGACCTAAGACTTGGAATGCTGCCATGTTAAGCTTAACCATATTGTTTAGTATACAAAATTAATAATTAATATGTTACTCGGATTTATTGAAAAATATGTTACTGGGTTTATCACATTATTCAAATGACCAAAAATTTACTTATTACAATCATTTCACTAATATGTACAATAGTTTACTCTAGAATATATTTATTCAATCCATACTTTTTATTGGAAAGCAAGGACATTTCTTGTTTATATAAACGGATTTTAAAAATTGCTAAATGAACCTATGTTCATTGATGTAGCAATAATAGTATGATGCCCTAATGTTATGAATTTTTAATTTTACACATTATATCCAAAAACTTTGTAAAATTAAATTAAAAATTATTTAAAGTTATGATTTTAGATATTATATCTAAGAATTATTTCAAATTAAATTTAAAATTACATCAACTTTGATGTTTAATTAATAATTGGTTATATACTAGCAACAACCACATTAAATTAATAATGTGTCTGAATACGCCGATAGGCGTAAATTTAGGCACATACT
>LPNX010477458.1:0-45632 GCA_001517045.1 Pseudotsuga menziesii
TGCATTTAATGACCTCTCTGATATGGTTCTTCTTCTCCTCAATAGGTTGGGGCTAATCTATGTTTCTGAGAGAAGGTAAGTGACATCCTTCCAAAATGTTGATGGTCACTTGATACAACATTTGGCATTTCTGATTGGTGTTTGATATGCTATGTTACAATGTTGTCCATACAAATATGCTCTGAGTAACGGAGGCATGGTTGTGGTGAATTTCTCATGTTTTCATTCTTGGTGGATCATTGGGTGTTTGCACTAATTCTCGCCGCCATTATGCAAGTTCATTCAAATTGACCCTTATGTCATCCAAGATGCAAAAGATTGAGCCTTTTTTGCATTTGTTTAACAATTTGATTTGTTCGCTAGTCATAGATAAATGAGTCTAGGGAGGCAACAACATCTTCTTATGAAGGGGTGAGAAGTCCTAGGCCAAGCTCCATGAGAGGGAAGCATCCCTGGAAATGAAGTAGCTATCGAGCCATCGATTAGAAATATAAGATTATATGTTCTTAAGCTAATCGTTTAAGAAACATTAGGATTTTAATAACACAAGGAAAAAAAATCATAATTTTATTTAAAAATTAATAAAAAAAAAATAACATGGCATGGGCCCTACGATTGTCAAAAATGCAAATGATTCGATGTAAGCCGACCAATTAATGCCTCTCGCATGGAAACGACAGAAACCCTATTTATACCATGGTTTCGACCAAAGCTACTCCAGCAAATCACAATTTCTATTTCTGAGATGATCAATCTATTCTAAATTCATTTGTTCCACGATTTACTTTGTTTTTCAAAAGGATTTTTGAGTTTTGCAACGATGGCATCGACTCTGAGCAAAATTAGAAGAGCCTCCTCTCTTCTAACCACCGCCTTATTACAAGCGCGGAATTCAAACACCAAATATTGTACGCAAATTCAGGCTCAGAATGGCATCGGATGTAATCTACAGCCTTTCAAAGCAGAATATTCAACTTTATTACTCCCCAACAGAACCAGCAGCCGCAGCAGCAGAGATTCTTCAAGGAATACTCATGAGATTGTTAATGTCTCCGTTTCCTCCCCGAACGGTAATTACCATTTATCTGTTGACTTTGTGATCTGATGATGCGGACTTTGAATTTTGATCTTTATTTTAATTTCCTGTATCAACAGATAGTTTTGTGGCGTCCATGAAAATGACGTGCGAGCTTATCCGACCTGGGACTCATTGCCACCTCGTATCATTCAAGTATCCAAAGAGACTCTGAGGCGGCGTATTTCAATGGGGGCGAGTCTGGTTGATGGCTCCTACAAAGAAACAGAAAATAGGATTGCGGTCTCATCAGTGGTGCCGGCTACCCAATTACATAATTCTGATCTGCAAAGTGACACACACAGTTGTTACGACGTTGCCTGCTCTTCGTTGCCATTAGTCAAAGTTGCTACAGGCGAAGCATCGCAGCTGCTCACTACACACAATTTAGAATCTGGTACTTGCTCTTTGCAGTTATTGTTATTATTATCTCATTATAACACTTTAATGTTTGAATGTTTGATATAAATGGTTGTGATTTCTGATCAGCAAAAATGGTTGCCGCGAAGGCTGAAGAATTGGATATCGCGATGAGGGAAGGTGGGTTGCACTTTGATCAACTGAAAGGAACTGTGGACAGCGTTAATTCGCTAGGTTTATGTAAGGCGGGATTGGATGTTAGCAAATCTCTTCTGTTAGATAAAACGAATCTGGGTCCGGAAGACTTGTAAGACACTAACGGCGCGATTCGGGAAAAACATTTGGATATGAAACCGGTTTTCTGATGTCATTCATGGGTTTTGAGTTTATTATTAATGTTACCCTGCTTGCTTTTCCATTTTTTTTTTTACTTTTCAAGGAAGGAGATGGACCGGGTTATTCAAAAATCTGAAGTATTAATTTCAGAGTCCAACATAAGTGTTTAGGAGATTTTTAGGATTATTTTTTTTATCATATATTAGAAAATTTTAGGATTTGCTTTAACAAAGTCTCTTTTTAGATGTTAGATATGATTGTTCTACAGATTACTAAACAAGAGCATCGTAGCATCATAATTTAGGTGAAAAGAAAACAATAGCTAAAACTATATTCAACTATGACAGCTCAAACTATATTCAACCATGAATATCTAATTACATATGACTATCTAAATATATTCAACTTCTTGGACATGCATGTCATCGAGAAGCTGGTCGAACACTAAGGAGAGAATGGTTTTTAAGACAACTTGGACGAGAAGATATACTTGTTTATTTTAATTGGTGTTGTGTATGCCATCGATCTCGATGCATATTAGAATAATTTTTTTAAATGTGTATTCCTAGAACTTTTTGTATTTCTGTTTCATTTTATGGAACGCTGATAAGACATTTATTACATTCATTTTTACAACTACTTTAATTTCTCTTCTTCGTATTCTTGGAAGAGTTACGTAATTTTGATTTTTAATGCTTGTATTACAGTTTTTTATTAAGTGGAAAGTTGGATGACCAAGAATATATGTTTACCTCATTTTTTGTTTTCATGCAATGATTCCAAAATATTCTTTCCATTTATTACTTGTTGTACTATTGTTGAGATGTTGTTTGCATTTTGAGAGTTGAATGCATTATAATTCCCCCTTTATTTATTCTCGCAATACTTACCTCCTTTCACTTTGATGTCATTTATTCCTTTTTGCCAATTCTCATTTCTACTTTAAAGGATTTTTTAACTCTTTAACCAATGCTACAATGACAAAAAATTCTCATGTGAACTGTACCTACATTCAACCTATATGTAAGCTTCCCAATAAATTCAATTTTTGATGATGCAACAAAAAATGCCTATTATTTCTGTGTTTAAGCTATTGCAATTCATTTGATTACATAGTATGTATTTTTCCTTTTTGCCAATTTACATTTCTACTTTAAAGCATTTTTTAACTCTTTAACCAATGCTACAATGACAAAAATTTCACATCTGAAGTGTACGTACATTCAACCTATATGTAAATTTAAGCTTCCCAATAAGTTCGATTTTCGATGACCCAACATAAAAGTACCCGTTATTTCTGTGTTTAAGCTATTTCAATTCATTTCATTACATCGTATGTATTTTCCCTATAACAATGTAATATGAATCATGACATCATGTTTTGTTTGTTGACAGCTTCCTACGTCCGACTCTCTAGATTCGCAGAAACACCGAATTCAAAAAACCAAAAAAATGCGACCTCGTAGAGAAATGTCTCACCAAACTTGTTGTCTCCTTCATGGATTTCATAGCTTGTAGTCTACAATCGTTTCTTTGATGGACTTTTTTCCTTATTTACACATGGAATCCAGAAATGTAACAGATGCATGGGAAGATTGGAGCCTCAAACAAGATGAGAACAATGTCGATGACTGGATAGGTCGCCAACAAGTGAATCAGGTATTCAGCGATGAAATAGAATGTTTGAAAAGAAAACAACTAGAGGTTGAAGAAATGGTGTGCTGCATTGAAGGGAACATGAAGCCATAGCGACACTTGTGCTATATCAACAAATTTATGGTATAGTGACAACCTTTTCATATAATCATAAAACCATGGCGCCAAAATTTTCCTATAGCGACAAATTGTTTATATACAGACAAACTTATGATATAATCATAAAACCATCGTGACAAGCTTCTGGCAAAGTGTCAAACTTTTCTTATACTCACACAGTTTACATATATCAACAAACTTTTGTCTTTGTGAACAACTCTTTATATAGTGATAGACTTTTCACTTATTCATAAATCACGGTGATGATATTTTAATATAGCGACAACCTTTTGATATAGTGACAAACTATTCATATATTCATAAGACCATTGCCACAAACATTTCATATAGTGACAAACTTTTTATATGGCCACAACCTTTTCATAAAGAGGAAACACTTTTCAGCTTACCATAAAACTATAACAACCCACTTTTAATATAGTGACAAACTTTACATAATACCGACTAACTTTAGATCTACTGACAAAGTTTTCATATGCCGACAAACGTTTCATAGATCATGACAAAACTTTTCTATACCTTCAAACATAGAAACCATTGAAGCAGGTCAACCATGACTATCACGTCAAACATTATAGACAAGGAAACTATGGTCAATAAACGCAACAATGTCAAGCATGCTCAAGTATGGTCATGCCAAGTACGTCAAACAATATTGACACCTTGGTCCAACATGCTGAACCATGATAACTATGTCCATAATATCACAATCATGTCAACCATGACCATGGTATGGTAATCATGTCAACCACGCCCATGGTCTGACAACCAAGTCAACCACGTCCATGGTATACAAACTAGATGAAGCAAGGTATGACATGACCGTGGGTGACCATGTAATCTGTGCTTTGCATGACTATGTTCAAGTATTGTCATCCATGCTTATGGATGCCAACCATGGTTGATTGTGGTCAACTTGGTCAATCATGGATGTCATGATGGTGGTCTTGACTACATCATGTCAAAGATATGCTTCCCATTTCCAGGTTGACCATGTGTTTAAATAGGCTCAAAATAATTAACCATGTCATCTTCAACCATGGTCCTGTTCATCGTTGCACATGGCTAACTATGGTGGAGATGACCATGGTCAACCATGCTTAACAGTCATGGTTGACCATAGTGTCCATCTTTAAGCATGGGTATGGTCGACCATGTCAACATGTCAACCATACCCAGGAAATTCATTTCCAGAAAAATTTACTGTGAATAAATGAAATAAATATTCAAAAAATAAAATATTATACAAAAACATATTTTCTAAAGCTATATTTTTTTAATGTTTACTTTTAAATACAATAATTTAATTTTTTTTTAAATAATATTTACAAAAGAAAAATACAAAAATAATTATTCATTTGTTTGATATAGAAAATAAATTTATTTATTCTTTTTTTCCCATATTATTTTATCACACTATTATAGGACTATACAAATTGAAAAAATAATATTGTTTCCTTTTTATTTTAATACTACTACTACTAATAATATTATTTCTATTATTATTATTATTATATTTTAATTATTGTAATAAAATAATTAATACTAATTATATTTATTATTATTATTATTATTATCATTATTATTATTAAAATATTAATACTAATAATATTAATAATTATTATTATTAGTTTTATTATTATTATTATTAGAAAAACAATTTAAAAATTTTATAGGTACCATAATCAATAATTAGTTTTATTTGTTTTATAAAAAGAATTTAACAATTTTAAGGATACCACAATCACATAATCATAGAATAGGTGTAATAATACTAATGCTAATAATTATAATAATAATACTAAAAATAATAATAATATTTATTAATATTAATAATGTTAATATTAGTAATAATAATTAAATGATTTAATATTTAATTTCTAAATAATAATAATAATTAGAATAACAATAATATTAGTACTATTATTTTCTTTTTCAAAATAATTAGATAACTAGTACAACAAAATAAAATAAAACCAATTAAATACACCAACAACATTTTAAGTTGTTGTGCTAGTTATATATATTTAATATGATTGACTTTCCTCCATCCCTACAACACCAAATCACATGTCAAAACCCAATTCAACCTGATAATACAACAAGATTTACTCTCATAATAGCTCTAAAATACTCATAAATATTAGATAGGTCACATTTTTATAATGAATAATATATAATATTGCATTATTAATATATGCAAGTTGCGACAGTGGGACGCTACTGCAAGTCAATGGATTGAATCCTTTGGAAATTTGAAGAGGTTCAGGTTTCGAACCCATAGATTATGTAAACCGCAGCATGCTTAATCTAAACCTCAGCATGCTTCACTTGCATGTAGGGTAACCCGTACTTCAATTCAAAGAAAATAGAAGAGAGGGGCGCCTCTCTTGGACTTGGAAGAACAAGTTCAGAATTAGATTAAAGTGATCATATTCATGTCCAATACATAAATTTGTGAAAATTTCCATAAAAATCACTTTGAACGGATATCAATGCGTATATCTCTGGCCATTAGGGAACATGCAACGAAATACGATAACCATTCTATGTATTTTCGATCTTGAATTGATCCAACACAGTCTTGCTCTGTAATCCTTGGCTCCAGAAAACTGCCATGAATTCTTCCAACTTATATCCTCTGTACAGAGCTGGATGCTCTTCGTCAACCATGGAGGGCGCGGGAGCAATGAAGGCATCGTTTGAAGGGCCATAGAACGTAGGAATTGATATACGTGCGCGGGAGCAATGAAGGCGTCGTTTGAAGGGCCATAGAACGTAGGAATTGATATACGTGCAGTGGAGGCGTTTGTTACTGCTCGATGCTCAACACTCCTAAATCTACCATTGCTCACAACCTATTTATATATATTCAAATTCAAACCAGACACCCACAAAAAAAAAAAATCAGTATTAATACCATCAAGATGTGCAGAAAGGAAATCTGTATTATGTTAGTAGGGTTTTTTGCTTCTTCTAACCTGCAGTTGATCTGCCAGATTGACAACAAAGGCGTTAGCTAAGGGTTCTACAGCAACCCAATTTCCATTCTTGAGTACTTGCAGGCCATTTACATCGCCTTGCATTAAAACAGTGATGCCACCTGGATCAGAATGGCGTGGCAAACCAAACGTAAGATCTGGGTCTGGGCATGATGGATAGTAATTTGTAAGCATCACTTGGGAGTGTTTTCCGAAAACTCTGTTCAAGTAATCAGAATCCAACCCCAGAGCTTCAGAAATCGCAGCCAGCAGCCTTACAACTAGGCCTCTCACCTCTGTAGCGTATTTGCCAGCAATTTCTCTGGAAACAAAAATATGTATATATGTTACTACAAGGGTTACTACATGTCTTGTGAAAGAGAACAGAATCTGTTGCCTGCCTGCCTACCTGTAGGCTGCAGGTTTTTGAGGCCAAGAGGCCATGACTTCCTCGAGAGGATGACAAGGGTGCCTCAGATTGTCCCTCCAGTGAAGGACTGTATCTTTGCGAAAATTGAAGCTTGTAGAAACCCGAACTAGCTGCTTTCGGTCCTCTGAGTAGAGGCATGCTCTGTCTTCCACAGGCATTTCGAAGAATTCTTTGGCGATCGCCATCATGCTTTTCATGACCGTCTCTGGCACGCCATGGTTCACTATCTGTAAAATCAATGAGATCAATTACAAAATTCTACATGATTTTAGTATTAAACTTCAACCAATCATCCATTCATTGTCAAAACGTCTGAGACTGTTTACATTTTACAATCAACCAACCCACTTAATGGAGTTTGGGAGTTTTTTTTTCAGTCGAAAAAAACAGTTCCTTGGTATTCAATTGAATCAAAAGAACCTTTTACATCTTCAGTCAGTACTGTAATACCCCAAGGGTCAGCAAGAAAACAGGTGACAATCTCAGTACCAAGCATACAATACATCATAAACAAAAACAGAACAAGCAGAAAATCAAAGGTACCCAAAGCACCTGGGTATCAATACATAATGTCCCTCTCATAAGAGAGCTGAATATATCAGTCACCTATGTCCCTAGAGAAAATAACAAGAGCCCAGAAATCTAATCCAAGCAAGGAGAGTGACTCTTGTATATCCTGTAGTAGCTTGCTCAACAAAACCTGATAATAGCTCAATGAATCCGAGAGATAAAACTGTAATAAAATGAGCATATTCTAAAAAAGCTGTGATGAGTTAACCCCAATAATCTCATTTCCAAATGATTCAGTAAGTAAGAGATGGCCCGGAGCCAAGTGCAATCCTTCCTTGGATAAGATGTCTGCCCTCTTGTTATGTTCCCTATAGACATGACTGAAATCCACCTAAGTAAAAGAGGACATAAAAATTATGGTGTTGTAGCACCAAGCCTCAAGATTCACCATGTGTTGAGTGATCAACAACACTTTTTGGCTTTGGCTGCTATTTTTTGTAAGATTCAAACCCTCATGGGTGATGTCTGTAACAGTACTTGTGTAAGCAGCAGCTATTGTAACTTTTAAGTCTGCGTGGAGGGACTAAAAAGCCTGGAGATGCATTTAAGATAAATCAATGCTATAAGCCTCATACATCTCTGACCATTTATTGTGAGGATCCTTGATGGGACTATAACAAGCCTTGTTTAGTCAGCTGCTATCATAACTATTAGTCCAGAAAAGAAAAGTATTGAACATAACATACATGGATGGATGGTTGAACATGTACCTGGAAAAATCCGTCCTCCTCACATACACGTCGGATTTCTTGGATTACCCTGCTTCTGTTAGGGCCATCCAGATCTTTGAGGTCCACCACTGGAATGCTCTCTGAGTAACAAGAG
The DNA here is from genome assembly GCA_001517045.1 of Pseudotsuga menziesii. Taxonomy (NCBI): domain Eukaryota; kingdom Viridiplantae; phylum Streptophyta; class Pinopsida; order Pinales; family Pinaceae; genus Pseudotsuga; species Pseudotsuga menziesii. The sequence continues at coordinate 8,354 of LPNX010477458.1, forward strand.
ACCTGATCAGATATCATCTGTGGGCGTTCATGTGGAGGCAGGATATATTTGTGATGCACTTGAAGATTGTTTGTTCCATTGGACATGAGCTTTTCAACAATACCTTGGAGATCATCTGCATAGTTCTGGACTTCTGGTACTGTAGATGACATCTCTGTAGCTGTAAATTGAAGAGTGCTCTGCAAAATTTTGGAACACAGGAGATTGGAAATCGGGTGTTGGTAAGAGGAAGTATTGGGCGCAGGGTTGGGCTTATAAGATCGAGTTTAAGGGGAGGGACATAGGAGTGAGTAGGATTGGATTAGGGTTGGGTAGAGGCAACATTTGACTGACTTACGGGTTAGAAGCGTAACTAACGGGTGGCTGGCCAATGCTCATTTCATATTGCCGGCTGAGCAGGACTTGAGCGGATAAGTAGCTAACATTTTCCTCTTTCTCTTTTCTGACAAGTCAAATTGGAATTGTCCACTCTTGAAAGAAAATTAGTGTTTGAAAAATGATAATATTTGAAAATTAGTCTTTGAAAATTTTTATCAAATTTTAATCATTCAGTGACGAAGAAAATTAGTGTTTGAAAAATGATAATATTTATTTTAAATTATTAAAATTAAAAAAAAGCAAATTGTAATAATAGTTGGAATGATAAAATTATAAATATCACAACTATAAACCCATTTTAAAATATTGTATCTATTTTAATATTAAAATAGTTATTTTAATAATTAAAATTATAATGAAATAAAATGGATAATCACAAAAATTTCAAATTTATAAAATGTTTTTTTATCACGTCTAATCACCATCATTTAAATATATAAAATGTATTTTCTATCATTTCTATTTTTTATTATATTGAATTATAATTTTAATCAAAGTTAGTTTTAATGGACTTTGATCATCATCAACAACTTTAAAAATAAAAATTAAATTTTTGATAACCTTTGTTTAACTTCAATAATAATACAAAATAAAAAAATAATATCCATAAATATTTTGAAAATACTCTAAAAATAAAAAATAATATTAATAAGTATTTAAGAATATTATAAAGATTTAAACTATCATTCAATAAGAATATTATAAAAATAACAATAATATTAATAAGTATTTGAGAATATTATAAAGATTTAAACTATTATGAATATTATAAAAATAACAAAAAATATTAATAAGGATTTTGGGAATATTATAAAGTTTAAAACCATCATTCAATTATAAAGTAGAAATCATAATACGAAACCTAAAAGTAGGTAAGAGATTAAAATAGTCAGATTGATGATAAGCAATCGACTGGTTACCCTCATTATCAATTTCCCAACTAAATTATAACATATTTATCATCTTCAAATAAAAAATATATTAAAACACGTAAATCTTTTATCGATGAAAATCACTCAACATGATCCTATCGCACATGCGTTGAACCTAGAAAGGCATGCATATATTAAAATTCGATTTTAAATACTTTATATCAGCAATAACAAAATGCATCCAATGTAAAGGCATAAATATAAACCCATATCATTTCTAAAATTTATAAATAAACATTTAAAATATTTCTTGTTTTTAGGTATTTCTTGTTTTTGGGGTAGCGGGGTCCGTCAAAAATATGCAGTGTGGGTACTCGTTGACGAGCTCTCCTGATAGAAATTTGAGTAAAACAACAATGAGATATGTCGAAAATACGAACAAAAAAAGTAGTTTTTTTTAATGACAAATATGTCAATTCAACCATTATGGTTGACTTATTTTATTGAAATTCTATTGGTTCTTAAATTCCAACTCACAAAAACTTATTTTGGCACGTTTTCTTATAAGGCCCATTTTAGACCCCAAATTTCCTATAATGAGGGTTTGAGAATTAAGCCAGTTTTGGAGGATAATATTAGGAAGCATGTGGTGGTGGAGTTGGTAATGTCAACAATTGTGGGTCAATTCCTAAGGAAAAGAATGAGAGAGTAAAAAATGAAATTTGGATGAAGGAGGGAGGGGTGTGGGACATTGTTTGGTTACACACCAAAATTGATTGTCTTGGCCTGAGGATGGATGGGTTTTATATGCAAAATTGAGGAGGATGTGTAGAAACTTATGAAGGAGGTTTGGATATGGGGAGAAACAATGGTGTTTTGAAGAAATGGATCTCAAAGTTTGAATCTCGATAAAAAATACTAGAGGTGATGCATTTACGGGTTTGATTACTTGTTCTTCTGATCGATTCTGGTCTTATGGGGTATTTCAAGCAATTGGAAATGAGTTGGGGTATTTTATGAAGCAAATATGTCTTTTGTATAACCAAGGATTATGATAGTGGATAAAATTCAAGTTGGCATTGACATAAGGGAGAGTTTGGTAGAAGATATGATTCTATAGAGGGGTAATCTTCAATTTACTCAACCACTTGAATACCATGGTGTTCTCTTTAAGTCTACTCTTTTTCATGCCTATGGTCACATGTTGGTGGATTGTGCTCTTCATTTTAGGTAGGGTTATTAAAAAAAAGATCAAACAAATATGGAGGGTAAGCAGATACAACCAATGGAGAAAAAGAAGAAAACAGTTGAGAATCGATATCAAGAACTTAGTTCCATCCAATTTTTGTCGAAGGAGAGAGGAAGGGTTTAATGAGAAATCAAGACAACGATAAGGAATTGATACTTAGGAAGGTCTATCAAGTGTTTGAGGTAGATGAAGCAGAAGTGGAGATTTTGGTAGTGTATGCTATAGAGGATGACAATCTCTTTGCAACAAAACAAGGCATGTCTTTACAAGACCTAGTACCTTTACATAGTAATTGCTCTTTAGGTTCTATGGTTGGAGAGTGGAAAATTATATATGATTGTAGTTGGGAGGGATTTTCGGGTCCTTTGGGGGACTGGTAGGGGGTTTTAACCTTATGCTAGATGGTGTTTATGTTGAATTAAGGAAATAAATAATTATCAAGTTGATGACTTGAGATTTTTTTCGAGATGATGAATTGAATAGGGTCTTCAGGGAGGACGCGAAAGGGGAGGGGTTTAAACCATGGGAGGGTCCTTTATATGTCCATAGGCCTCGAAAGGGCGATCCTTGGGACTCAAAAGGTCATAGGTTTTGCAGGGGGTTTGGGACTGAAGAGGGTTGGGGGAAGATGGGGTTATTAGAGGTAGAAGATCTAATGTTTCTGTGCCTTAGTAGAAATCAAAGTTGGAGATTCAATCAAGGAAAGTACCATTATCTATTGCGGGGTTTCTTAGAGAGAATAAACCCTAGGTGGAGGCAAGCCAATGATAGTTTTATCCCTTAATTATAAATGGATGGACCATACCTCAAAGAGGTCGGTCTTAAAAAGGTTGGTTAAGGTCGAAAAAATAGATGTTGTATTCTTCCAGGAATCTATGGGGGAAGGGGACAAATGATTCATGTCTTGGGGATTGAGACCTAGGAGGATTGAATGTCGAGAGACGAGGAGAAGAGATATCCTTGGAGTTGAAACAAACAATAGGACAGCTATGAGAAAGACACAGAAGTGAGATTTGGGTTGTGAATAGACTAGATAGAGAAACATAGAGTAAATTGGCCACATGGAGGGGTGAGGCTCAAATAAAGTTCTTTGAGCCTCACCTCTCAAACTATACTAAGAAAGGAAATCAAAACCAATAATCCAATAGTAACTCAATAGAATAAGAGAAAGGTAGGATGCCAAAAATAATATCTTCCTTTATTACAATGTGCCTTGAATCCATTGGTCATCACATTAAACCAACTATGACCAAGCAACAAGTTATAGTCTAGGGGTGTGTTGACTACTTTTGCATCAATAGAAATAGTTTTATCCACTAATTCCAATGCTAAACACTGCAAAAATACATAGGGTTTGAAACCATGCCCATCTAATTCCTTAAGGGTAGCGGGGAACTAGTTAAGTGCAGGAGAGTTGATGTCCCTCCAACATGATAAGGACATGTCACATAAGTTGAGGCTCCTTCTTCTAACGATGGATATTCTTCCCACGAACGATGGTGTGAATTTGAAATGTAACCTAGTGGGAGAGAATCGGTTTGAAATACTCCATATTAAACATAATGGTGTTATATTCCTTTGGGTCGATAACCCCAAGTGATGACAAAAAGGTTATGCGTTGGCTTGGAAAGTTCTGTAGAACTTCAAGCATCAACATAGAAAAAGTTACCTAGGCCAAATCTTTAACAATGTTGTAATTTTGGGTAGCATGGGCCTTTGGATTGAAGGAAAATTTTCAAATTGTGCTCTTAAGAAGGAGACACACTGAGTAAATAATATGCTTTCCTATTTGGAGAGTGTTGGGAGGTGGAGAGGTAGTGGAGGCCAAGGGATTGTCAAGATCTCCTCTATTGGTAGTCTTTTCTGCAAGGGTGTCATATTATGGAATCTAGTTGTTAGACTAACCATCTCCTTACACATAAGGACATGAGAACTTGAGGAAGCATCCCCTTTGGGAGGATGAACTACATTTCCCCCTTATGGAGTGATAGGATTTTGGAAAACCATTTGCTATTACTGTGGTGGGAAGGGGTAAATTAATAATGTGGATTGGGAGTTTCCTTTTAACAATTTAGTAACTTCTTCACAATGAGGACAATTCTTTGTGCAACGGTCATCTCCACAAACTGGGCATAGAAAAATCGCCTTCCTTTTTGGTTTGGTTTCAACACTTTTTTCTTAGGGTTTTGTATTCTCCTGTTTATTAGAATGTTTTTTGGATTTGTTTTTATTTTCTTCTTACCTATAGGTTGTTGAGATATAGTGGATTGAATCATATTCACTTTGGAGGATTGTATAGGAGAAGGTGTAGATTTGGTGTTGGCACCAGTCTATGATGAATCTAGGGTAGAGGCCAGTTAGCCTTGTTTCCTATTCAATTGGGTTATAGACTATGTTGTTACAGAACCTACCACACCATTGACATGGGTTTCCGTAGCTAGTATTGATGGATCGTTCGATAGATGAGAAACATTTCACATCAGATCATAGAGTGTGCCAAATTGGAATACACCAAGTCCAGGTATTGAGCAAGATTTATCACCTACTCTTTATTGATAACAACTCCCATGGAAACATCTCTAGCAATGGGTGGAAATAGTGACTTAGAATTTGGTCTGTAATTGTGGCTTCAATCAGCATTCGTCACCACCTCCACTGGTGAATATGATATGATATATGAGTTGAGGTGGATTTCATAAGAGAGGTTGAAATCTTGGTATTAGTCTCATATCGGATTGGTAGTTGGAAATTGAGTGAAAAATTCCATAGCGAGGGAACTAAAGTCACCAAAGAATTGTCATGGCAACTCAATGTACCATTTCGTTGCCGAACCTGTGAGGGTTCTCTGCAGAATTCTTAAGTGAATGGAATCATCCATCAAGGAGTTATACAAACCCCAAATATGCAAGGTCATTACGTGGTTGTTAGTATTTTCTCCAGGTTTCCCGTCGAATTTTGGGATATCATAGGATATTTTAGCAAGGATTAATGGCTAGTGTAGCGTGTGTTGTATGGGATCATTAGTCAATCACGACAAATAAGGTAAATCTAATGTATCCAAGAAGGGGATTTATTAGTTGGCTTGTGGATAATGTTAATACTGATGTGGCATAGGAATACCAATAGGACCATAAGGTGCTTGTAGAGGCATGTTAAAGCCAGATGGTCCTCCCATATACTGGGGTTGGGGGATAAAATTCATTGCGTAGATATTCATGTTGGATTCGGTTGGCCCCATGGAGCATTTTTATCCATACGATATGGTAATCAAACATAGAGGCCATTAGTAATAGTAGTGGAGGTGTTTTCCAAAGTGGCCGCTCCCTACAGCTGATGGGAGGTTTCCAATAGTGGGTTCGACCCAAGCTAGTTGTTTCCCCCATGTTAAATACTTTTCCATAGAGGGGGGTTTTCCCTAGGTGTAATCCTCGCCCCCCTAGTGACATACATGGAAGAGTTTCCTATTTGAATAGTTGCAGGTATTGGTGAAACAATTTGTGTGACTTCCATTGTGTTACCTGCCTGAGTGGGTAGGGGAAAAACCAATCCACTTGATTTAGGGCTCGGGGTAGCACTACCATGTACCACTTGACTAGAGGGAGGAAGGATGGGATGATCAAGCAATTCACTTGGTGTAAGCATAGGCATATATCTAGTAGTGGGAACATAACCTAGTTCTAACATAGGAGGATTAACATTCATAGGTGGTTGTGACGAGGTGTGTGAAAAGGTCATACTTATCTAAGCTAGCTGAGAGATGATCTAGGCCAAAGATGTTCCCCATAAATGAAAAGCATTAGTAGGGATGGTTCGAGCCAAAATGGATATCGCAAGTTCAACCATAGTGGTTGTAGAGAGAGGAAAGGATACCAAAAAATTGTTTGAGGGGTTAAGTGGTGTTATATCCATATTTGAAGGTTGCTTATTGTGTGTGATGGCTCCCTATTTTGTCCATGTCATGTCCACATTTCGAATAAGGAACCAAGTGTTTTAGCCAAGTTTTCTCTATGTGAATCGTCTCTTAGGCTTCCTTTGTATAAGTTTTAAAGACTACTTCATGAAGCCTTTGATAAGGTATTTTTACTATCATTTCACCTACTTCATTCAACGATAGATTAAATGAATTATATCTGATCGCGGATTCAATAGATTAAATGAATTTATAGAGAGAGTGATATATGGAAGAACAATGATTGTTTTTGCATATCAACGACTAGATGTTTTAGAAATTTACATGAATATAATTGGATCGGTATATATAATGACCAAAATACCCCACACAAATCAAAACCAATCTGAATTTGTTCAAACAATAATGGTGAGCGAAATAAACAAAGATAAAATGAACTTGGTTTAATTGGATCAATCATAATACAAGCTGCAGTAACTCAATCTTAATCTTGACATGTTGTTCTAATGAACCAAGTAGAATATCTTATGAAAACACAATACAACGTTTCAACATAATTCTTTTAGTAGTTTTCTTTTCAGATTTGGTAGAATTTATTAAAGATTTGGTTAATAGTTAGATTAAGTCCATTCATTAAAAAGTAACTTTGTTTTTAGAAATATGTTTTGTAGAGTAAAATTTGTAGTATTTGTTTAGTAGATGTTATGATCGGTACAGTAAATATTTTATCTGCAATGTTAATTTGGTTTTTGATTAGATGATAAAATATACCTTTTATTTAATTAGATGTTATGTAAAGTAGGTAATTTATAAATGAGAATAAGTTTTTAGAATATTTTATTGATTCAATTTGTAATTGAAAATTAGTTTGTTGTAATTAATTTGTAAATTAGAAATTGTAATAAGTTTGACATTTGTAAAGGGTAACTAGTTTTTGAAATTAGTTTGAATTTTGTGATCTAGTTTGATTTCATTTTTTTGCATTGATTTTCAATATATAGAATTTAACTCTTGTACTCTCATTGATGGATAGATTAATGACCTAAATCATGAGATATGGTCACTCCATAACATGCTTCTTCCTTAGGTGTTGAGCTATCCCAATTTTCTTATTTCGTTTATTGCATTTAGAGGTGTTTACAACTTTAGATTAGACTAGTTTAAGCTTTGACCCCACACATAATGTGTTTGTACCTCGAAACTTACAAGTCCTGGATTGACATTTAAATGTTGATTTAAACATCATATATGTTTTCTAACATTTTTGGCACTGTTGTCGGGGAGGTGCTAAAGGTGTTGAAGTCTAGGTAGATAGAGGTAGATAGGTTTTTTTTTACATTACACGACAAGGGGGAGGGGAAACAATAAGATGCAAGGACGAACTCACTACATCTTTTTTGTAGTTTAATATCCTGATGCATCCACTTTAGTGGGTTTCTCCAAATCCTTGATGTTCCTTTATCATAAGCATCTTTACTTTTTCGCATGTTTGACTTATTTTTCCGCAAAGGTGTGTTTTTCGTTCCGCAAGTTTAGGTAGTTTACTTTCCTGCAATCTAATTTTATGCAGGTGTTCTTTTTGCAAGTTTGGGTGTATTTACCTTCCGCGATTTATTTTCATGCAAGAGTTGTGTGTTTGATTTATGCAAAACTGTTTTTAGTGGTAGGTAGTCTTGATTAGAATCATTTAAAACACATATAAACCTATAAAAAAAATGGCGTGATGTAAGAATCCCATACACTAATTCTTCTGCGAGACAGTAACAAAACAACCGAGAAAATGGAATCAGAGGTGACCATCAAGTTGGAACAACTTTCTCAAATCCTAGCAGCAGTTGGAAGTTCTTCTTATCAAGTAGAACACATCCTGACATATGTTAAGAATTTATCTACCTCTCCTAACACAACAAATGGATCAAAATACTAAGAGTCGCAAAAAGATATTCCTTGCCAAATTGCAGAGGAAATTGACAAATTAGGGACTTCATCTGATGGAGAGAAATCGAAAATTGAGGAGTTCTTGACATGCCTGACAACAGATCCGACATGTATTAAAGAAATCAACAATCTAGAAGATAGAGGTCTGCATAACATGATGAAGGGAGGTCAGTATCAAGACTACATCAAATGTTCGTTCCGAAAGGTAACCCGACCACAATCCCATTCCTTCCTTCAACACCTTTTGATACAAAAAAAGCAACTTGGTTCATTTTCCATATCTAGGTAATCTCTGCAATAACTTTTTCATATGTGAATAAAGGTATATTTTTCATCTTGCTTCGCAATTGGTTACAATGGAAGAGTTCATGTACTTGAATAGAAATATTATCTTTCCTCTTAGATGGAATAGGAAAATATGTATATAAATAAAAATTTGCATGTTTAGTTTAGAAATTAATGCAACTTTGTTTTTTCCCTTTTTCAATAAAAAGAATAATATTTTTAAACAGAATTTATGCCTTCTTCCCAATATAGACATTCAGAAAATTTATTATAACAACATCGCATAGTCTATAAAAAGAAAATACCACGAGGTAATGTGAAATTGTGACTATTTTTAATAATGGTTTTGTAAAAATAAGAACAATTGATGATGAACAAGTAACCTTTGTGGTAAATGGACACCAACTGAAGGTATATCATAAACCTATTTCCAAGCAGGAGTTTATTCATGATTTGGCTCACCAATCTGATTTGGAGTTGGTATTTTCTATTTACAAGAACAACTATGAATACTTAAAAAAGGGAAGTTATTTTGTTTCCTTTGTTGCTTCATGAAAAGTACAATTTTTCCATAAAGGAATTTTTTGGAACTTTCCTGATTTAATCAAATTTCTGAAAGATTTTCAAAATATATTTACTAGTTGTGTTGGGTTTTTGACTTTTTGTTTTAAGCAAAAGATGCAAGGAAATGTTTTTATCATATATTTGGAGCCCTATTGTTTTCAGTCATGCAAGACTTATTCTTCTTTGTTTATACATAATTTCTACCATCTAGTTTTGTCTCAAGAAGTTTAACTCATGAAAACCATAACATACTAGTACACTTTGAATTTGTTTTACACTTGATTGAGAAATCATTTTTGCAAGTAATAACAGATGAATGCATTGAATTACTATTCAGTAAGACACCACAATAAGGCTATAGGAAGATGGTTGTTAAGACTGAATAATCTTTCTGTTATTATCATTTGGTTTTAATTTTACATATAAATAATTGTAACTATCTCATGTTTTTGAGTTAGTATGATCACAAGAGTTAATTGTTCATGTAAACAAATCTTTACAATCATTGTTCAAGGAAAATCTTCTGACCCAATACCATCCCACTCCTAGAAAGGTTTTCAGAGATGCCCCCCCATTCATCTCCACAGTAGAAATTTATAAATCCTATATTTAAAGTGAATTTGGGATAAGAGCCTCTGATAGAAAAGGGGTGTAAGAGGTTAAACCATTGGGATGTTGAATGGGTCTACTAGATGCGGGTACTGACCTGTGCTATGACAAGCAAAACCCATCAGGGTACTAAACAAGCTTTGTTGGAAATGTGAAATTCTTCCTAGGGAAGATATTTCTTGGATATTACAATGACCCCATCAGAGTCCTGAACAGGCTTGTTGGCAATGGGTTCTGACTTCAATATCTATTATAATGCTTTATCTATACTTGTTTGTCTAAACGAGGTACTCTTGTAAGAATTAAAAAGATGTCTGGTTAAATTAAAATTAAATGAATCTTATTAAATAGCCATTGGATAATCATCTGAAGATGATTTAAATCTCCACTCCCTAATCCTTACTATATAGGAGGGTTATACCTCCAGAGCGTACTTAAGTTCAATAATTTGATGGACTTAGCTATGAACCTTAATTTTATTACTTAACATTCTTGTGTAAAGTTGGATCAACTTGACTGGTACTTTTATGGATATTATTTATTGAAACTATTGCTTAATTAAGACATACCATAGCATCACTGCCACCAAAGCCTCCGCAGAAGGGGACAGTCATGGACTGTTCCCTGTATGAGCATTTGTTCAGATGGGAGCGTCAGGGGCTTAAAGCCCTCATCATTCTGTTTGTGAAGTCCACTTGCCAAGGGTGATGGGGCTGGTGTAGATACGATACACCCTTGTGCCTGTGGGAGAGTTCACCTCACTGGAGGTGAGGAGTACAAGAATGACAAACCACCCCAAAGGTCCATCTCAACCAGAAGCAATGCGGCACTTCTTCCATATCCCACGGTCGACAGTGTTACTGGGCAAGGAAGGAGGTGGTAGATGTGATCGAACTAGGGAAAGATGCCAGCTACCTTGCTTATGTGTGCCCATGTGGAAAGCTACATTTGAACACAGTGAAAGCACACGCTTCAAGCAGAGAAAGAGGCATCATACTCATCATCCATCATGGCGGCCAAGCACGTCATATTGTTACTCGGGCTAAATAAGACCGCCAGCGCCACATTGTTTATTGTTTATAATTGTAAAACATGGCGATAGTCCACTCCCTGTACAGTTAGCACATGATAATGACTTGTAACACTTTTATGTTCGGTAGTCTCAGCATTAGAGTAATATAAATACACTCCTGATAGAGGGAGGAAGGGAGAGTTGGTTGGATTGGGAAACATTCTAGGGCTGAGGCTCTCCATTGTAAATAAGTTTTGATTCCTGTGTTATGAATAAAAAATGTAGAGGAGGATTTGTCCATCATAGCAGAGATTCATGTGTCATTTCTTTTCCCAATAAGTATCTTCTTTTATGTGCAATGTGTTCCCTATTTTCACTCCAGTCTGTTGATTGATTTTCATGTCTGCAACTTAGGGTATAGTAGTTAGGAATTCATACTTGTTATGCTCCGGCTGCTGTTCCAGACATTTATCAATTGTTCTTCTAAATTTGCTTGGAATTCATCTCTCTGGTGCTCCATGCGATGGACTGTTCTCTCTGCCGTCCTCCAACCGCCTGCTAAAAATCTCCTGATTGGGAGATCAGCAGCTACCTTGCCTCTTTTTGCTGCCCTATGCCTTCCTTTCCTCTTGCAAGCGTTCACTACATAGGTTCTTGACTCCATTGCCAATGGTTCCTGCCCCGATAATCCCACCTTGCATCTCACCTTTACATACTTTACTCCATTCAGGATCCTAGCCCCCTGATCATGCCGATTGAAAATCTTATGCAGAGTAAAATTCGGTGACACATGAGATTGAAAATATTATGTAGAGTAGACTCTGGGGACAAACAAGAGATCCCTCTCTGACTACGCAGGGTCGGAGGCGCAGTCTAAAGCAGTTCTGCTGTTACCCCGGGAGTGGGTCCTCCCCCTCGACCTTCGGGGCACAAAAATCCCGGCGCTAACAACTTGTTTGGTTGATCTTGGTCCATATTTATGCCTTAGTGGCTTTATTAATTGATGATCACCCAAACATTGTACAAATGACCCAACTTTTGATTAATTTATCCTATGTTGGTATTATTGAGCCTAATTCATGATTTAGTGGGCCTCCTTAGTGTTTGGGTGGGTGCCACTTGTTGATTGATACCCTTTGGTGGTTTTGTAATTCCTTGTGTAAATACTTGTGTAAATCCTTGTGTAACTCTTGTATAAATCCTTCTGTAACCCCCCTGTTTCTATTTTGAAAAGATTCCTTGGCTTGTATGACACCTCATTAATTTTGAGTTGGGTGGATTGGCTTGGAGTCATTATCCTTGAAATTCGAATTGCTTGGGTTGGATTAGAGTTAACCTCTTGTGATTGAATTAACCCCCTTGCATTGACTCAAGTTGGCTTACCATGGTTTCATTTTGACCCATTGAGTTAGAATTACCTTCTTTTGTCTATAAATACATGTTTCATATCCTTGGTTTGGGGTTTGTTTTTCATGGTTATTTTAGATGGTTATTGATTATGGTTGTTCATACATTTTATGTTCCTTTGTTTCCACTATTTCACTTTGTCCTTGACCTACACATAAATACTTATGGTGAATGGCGATATCTCGATGGCCTAGGGGGTCTGGATTACCATTGCACTTGGTAGTGGGGTGGAAGAGGTAGTATGCGGTGAGGAATAAATTTTTGGATTCTCAAGCTGATACTTGAGTTATTATTCAGTGCACCTCTATTGTGGATTCCTGGCCTCAACTCAAGGGTGTCCTGTCAAAGTGAGATCTGTCTTGGCAGTGCCAAAGGCTGGGTGGAATGTGGTCTGGATGATGCCAGTTACTCATTGATAAGATACGTGATTTATCTAATTTTTATTTAATTTACTTGGATCTGATATGATTTATTTATGGATGTGCAAGAAATTTTTGATGGAAGGTATGAATTATTTGTGGAATAAATTTCTCATAGAATTCAATCCATTTATGCAAGTAAATTTTATGAAGGAAATGGAAACTAGTTTTTTGGGATTTTGTGCACAAATTGTTTGAGAAAATAATTATTTGGTACCTCTGCTACATAACTGATATTTCTTCCCCTTTTCATTATATACTATGTAATTTTATGGTGCAGTATCCTCGAAATGGTTTAAGACACTTCTCTTTGATGCTTTTACCTTTTATTTGAAAACTAGTTCTTCGATTGGACTATTTGGCATAATTTGGAGAATTATCACATGAAGTGTTTGTAAAAATGCCTAAGTGTTAATTTTATGTTTGTATTTGATAAATAATATTGAAATGTGTATGAGAATGTGAGGATAAATATTCTTGGTAGTGTTGGGGAAATGTCTACCGAAATTCTAGATCAATTTCCAATTTCTAGCTCCTTCAATGGAATTGTTTTGAGTAGATTTGTGACTTTGCATATGGAGTGTTTGAAAAAATATTAGAATGAGATAAACTCTGTTATGAATGATAAAACATATTATTTATAGTTGGAATTTCATTTGAATTATTCTACGAGATGTGGATTTAAATATTCTAGTGATTCCTAGAATTATTAGTCAATTCAGATGAGTATAATTAACTTATTTTTGTGGATTGTTTAATGGAATGTATATGGGTGGAATGCTACAACCATATGGCTGTAAGTGATCCCTGATATAATTTCCATGAGTTACAATAGTCATATATCTCTCTTTATTTGGAATTTGGAAAGCTCAATTGAAAACTATGTACATTGTAGTGAAATTGGCAAATAGTTTTTGGATTCGAATCTCTGTTTTTGGTAAAACATGAATGTATAGCCATATGCTCTGTTATTGGTGTTTACTTGTGCTGTAGAATTGTATTTTCTATATCTATAGCTTGACCTCTATGTGCCTCGAAACTCGGTACGATTGGTTTGATTGAATTACTGGAAGTGTTTATTAACTAGTTGTATTGATTGAACTTGAAATATCCTTCGTTTATGTATTGGACCAGATCTGCAAAAGTAATTTATTTTTTTGTACATGCATGCTTAAATATGTGTATAATGACTATAGGTTCAATTTTTGGTTCATTGGCATGGTAGTGTGTCGAATTTGTGCAAGACTAGTTGTTACTATTGAACAACTAGTTAACTAGTCCTCGTAGAATCATTTTCATAATTACTATGTTTAATTAATTGGAAAATGGTAATTAGCCCCGATTCACATGTTATTAGGTGTTAATTAGCCATTGGAATTGATAAACAGTGGTTAAGTAATAAACAAATGAAATTATAATAAGTATTATCAATTATGTGCTTATTGTCATTAAGTATCGTAATTGGAATACTAATTATTAATTAATCATGATTAAGAGTAAATGGCATTTATCTGTGGAATTTATGTCTGAATGTATTGGAATGGATATGCGATGTTGCTAGAAGGTGTTAGTAATCCTGTCCAGCCCTTGGATCATACATTTGAATAATTATTGAATTTATTTTAATTTATTTGCAATTAAAAGGACTTTGTCATGAAACAAATATTGAAAAATGAATTTTAATATTTGTTTAACTAATTCGTTGTGCTAAAATTATCTAATCAGCGTTAGAGAGCTAATGATATGTCCCTCAGACCCATTGATATCCCCAGGGGACATTACAACTTTCTATAATGAGAGACTCGTTACACATCATTTCTTGAACTAAGAGAATATCAAGTAAGTCCTTCCCAACTAATCTAAATAGCACCAATTTTTGGGGGGGATTAGCCAAACCCCAAATATTCAGAGAAGGAATCTTCGTTTCAAAACTCTAGACTTGGGTTGATCTCTAAGTTCCCTATGCTCTATAAGTTGTTGTCCTTAAATAATGTTCATCGTTGCTATTGATTGAGCATGACAGAGTAAGGATTTCATCCCTAGAGTAGATAAAATACCACCCTCCTTAATAAACTAGCCTATACCTACCGAAGTTCTCTATCCACCCAATACAAAGGATCTCAAAGACATCGAGGAAGAAAGGGTTATGTCCCTCAATAGAGTTGAATTCTTAATTGGATTCCAAAGATATTGCATCACCACCAGTATTAAGACCATGCATGAGCCTTTTAAGTATAACAATAGAACAATTACCCAAAAGACTCCCATCCTTCCATCACTAATTTTTGCTAGAAATTAAACATGATTGATTTGGGAAAATGGAAAAAGTAGGAATAATCCTATCAGAGCATGTCTTGAGTACATCCAACTCCCTAAAAAATGTGTTATAAGAATTTGGGTTACCATACTTACCAATAGAGCTGCTAGGATCTTTTGCATTGGCATAATGTCACACACTACACGTGAATATTGCTAACATGTCACACACTATCAACAAAGTTCAAAATGATAAGGTTGGTTTGGTTTCAAAATAAATATTTGCACAAATTTAATAAGCTTTTGTCACACCTTCGAAATAATTTTACCTTTGTCCTATTCTAGTGGTCGTGCCATGCCAAAATTACTTGAAAAATATTAGCTTACTATTGAATAATCCTTCGGGATTACATTGTAAATAATATTTCAGTTATTAGTTAGTAAAATCTAGTTAATAATCTCGTTATCTAACTGTAGATAATGGTTTTGATCTCCTTTATATGTAACACTCATTCGCGTAATAAGATATTGATTTGATGAGGTTCTTTACAGCTTGTGTCAGTGGTTTCAAAGCAAAGGCAACAAAGCATTGGTGAGAAAGAAGGAGCCCGTGAAGGACGAGCCAGCAAAGGAGCTGTCACCAAGAAAGGAAGAAATGAGGGCTGCTTAGTAAAGATTGTGGAAGAAAGACAAAGACTGCACATTAAGAGGAGACTGCACGTAAATTGTTCCGGTAATTCTTCTGAAGAATTATTTTCTTCTTTTTTTTAAAGAAAAAGAAACAGGAAGAGAGCCACCATTTATATTTTCTTGCAATGGTTTCTTTAAATTAATTATCAAATCTTTGGGGAGTTCTTTTCAAAAAATAAAAGATTTTAAACAGCCATTTATATTTGAGTGCAAGGTTTTTTGAAATTGAAATATTAAACCTTTCGGGAAATCTTTTTAGAAGATAAAAATATTTTAAAGAACATTGGCTAAAAGGAAAAGAATATATTAGATTGTATTTTGTACACAAAAATTTACTACAGAGTAAATTTCAATGAATTTTTTAATTTCAATTGTTGGAGTTATTTTGTCTGGAAAAGAAAATTATCAGGAATGGTTTCGTAAAGTTAAAAATACCCTTATTTTTAATGATATGTGGGATGGAATTCGTGAAAATGAGAATTTAGAAGATAAGGAAGATGGGGAAGCAATAAATGAAGTGGATAAAAGTGCACCCGTGCCACCTACTAATGCCAAAGAGTTAGCATTATGGAAAAGCAAGGACAAGAAGGATTATGCCTTGATTATTGCCTCTGTAAGTGAAGAAGTAAGTAGACATTTAGTTTCTAGCAAAAGTGCTTGGGAAGCATTAAAGAAACTAAAAGATTTGTATGATTCTCATTCTGAGCTTGAAATCATACAATTGTTAATGAAGTTATTTAACTTAGAGTTAAAAGATAATGATCCAATGAAACTTGCTTATGGAATTAGAGCCATTTTCCATGATATTGATGCAACTGGTGTAAAAGTTGACATTCAACTTACTGCATTTATTAAATCTCTTTATCCTACATATACTCATTATTTAGAATCACTTCAAGCTAGTGGCCAAATGAAATCTATGACCTTTGAAACACTTGTTGAGAAAATAGCAGAAAGAGAGAAAGCATTTGGGAAGAAGGAGTCTAAACCCAATGAAGAAACTTTGTGTCTTGCATAGAAAGGACACAAATCAAAAGAAGAATTTGCAAAGGATGAAAATAGAAGCAGAGGTCGAGGTATAGGACAAAGAGGATAGTACAGAGGAAGGGGGGGAATATTGCACAGAAAGGACACAAATCAAAAGAAGAATTTGCAAAGGATGAAAATAGAAGCAGAGGTCGAGGTAGAGGACAAAGAGGATAGTACAGAGGAAGCGGGGGGAAGATTTAATCAAGGAGAGAAACAATGTTATAGATGTGGAAAAACTGGTCATACTGCCAGTTATTGTAGAACTTCTTGGGATAAAATTGTTAACAAGAAAGAGCAAGTACAAGATAAAGGAAATGATAAAGGTAACCCTCCTGAATCTGCACATTATGTTGTTGCACATTGTAATATAGGAATTGAAGAAGCTTTCAGTACTTCATTTTCATGGAATGACACTTGGTTATTGGACATCGGAGCCACATGTCATATGACCTTTAGAAAAGATTTCTTTGAAACTTTTAGTGATCAAATTGATGGGGTAGTACATTTGGCAGATAAGTCTCAGTTAAAACCTTCAGGAATTGGTTCTGTTAGATTGAAATTATCAGGACTTGCTGATTATATACTTTCTGACATGCTTTATGTTCCACAATTGAAGAGAAATCTAATATCTCTTGTGCAAATTAGACCACAAAATCACTCGATACATATGTTTGATGGTATCATTGAAATTAGAAGAGCTTATGATAATGTGGTTGTAATGAATGGAGTGGAAGATAACAAACATTTAAATTTGAATGGTACATCATCCAATTCATAGAATTTTGCAAATTTGGTTCAACATAATAGTAATTTATCTCCTAGCTTATTGTGGCATGCAAGATTTGGTCATATTAGTTATGAAAGTCTCAGGATTATGAAACAGAAAGGAGTTCAAGGGCTTCCTACTATTCCAAGACAAATTTCCCCATGTGATGCTTGTATCTTAGGCAAGCACAGTAAACACCCTTTTAATGATTCTATGTTTCGAGCTTCAAGAAAGCTTGGTCTTGCTCACTTAGATTTATGTGGGTCCATGCCCGTTCCATCAGCAAATGGTAACAAATATATCTTGAATTTCATTGATGACTTTACGAGGATGTGTTGGGTTTATTTATTAAAAGCAAAATCTCAAGATTTTGATACATTCAGAAATTTTCACTTATGGATTAAAAATGAAGCTCAACTTACTATTGGAACCCTTCGAACTGATAACGGTGGTGAATATACATCTCAAGAGTTTGAAAAATATTTGCAGGAGAATGGTATTAAACATCAAACAACTGTTCCTTATAATCCATAGCAAAATCGTGTGGCAGAATGTATGAATAGGACACTCTTGAATATGGTAATATCAATGATGTTTTTTAAACATGTCAAGTTAATGTTTTGGGGAGAGGCAGTTCTTTGTGCTGTCTACATTAAGAATAGATGTCCTTCTATTGCACTACAAAACAAAACACCTTATGAAATGTGGCATGATCATCTTCCAGTTGGCAAGCATTTTAGAATTTTTGGTTCCACATGTTATGCTTTGATTCTTGAGCAACAAAGACATAAATTGGGAGCAAGAAGTCGGAAGTGTATTTTTTTGGGATATTCTAATACTTCTAAAGCTTATAGGTTGTATGATGAAGATAACAAGAAGTTTATTGTTTCTAGAGATGTTATATTTCTTGAGTTTGAGAAAGATGCACTCACTATTGATAAACAACTTGCTCAGCTTGATAGATTTCATTCTAAAAAAATATATCATGAAATGGATAATGAACTTCCAAATCTTGAAGGGGGGAATCCTGTTCTAAGTCAAGGTCAAGTTTTGGAATTTCCTTCTAATGCACAAGTTGATGATTCTGATGCACAAGTTGATGAAACAGAAGATGAGACAACTGATGATATTGTTAATGGAATGGATAAACTAAGTATCATGGATAATGCAGAACCTACTCTTAAAGAACAAACAGAGCAAACACCACAACAAGAAGAAGTTCATAGATCAATGCGGACTAAGACATTTCCTAAAAGGTATGATGATTTTGTAACATTAGATTTTGAATTAAACTGTCATGCATTTGATGAACCTGCATCTTTTCAACAAGTAGTAAATAGTGATGTATGGAAAAGTGCCATGCAAAGAGAGTATGGTGCTCTCATAAAAAATGGAACTTGGAGGTTGGTGAACCCTCCAATTGGAACCAAAGCGATTGGATGCAAGTGGATAAAATAAGTATAAAGAAGATGGTTCACTTGACAAACACAAAGCGAGACTTGTAGCAAAAGGGTATGCACAGAAAGAAGGTGTTGATTACACAGAAACATTTGCTCCTACAGCTAAATGGGGCACCATTCAAACTTTGTTTTCATTATCAGCACAAAAAGGATGGAAGATACATCACATGGATGTTAAAACCACATTTTTGAATGGAGACTTAAAAGAAGATGTGTATATGGATCAGCGTGAATGCTTTGCTATCAAAGGCCAAGAACAGAAGGTATGCAAATTAGTCAAATCTTTATATGGTTTAAAGCAAGCATCCCGAGCTTGGTATGAAAAGTTAATTGAGCATCTTCTCAAATTGAATTATAAGCACTTCAATCTAGATGATGCAACTTTATTTTTCAAGAAAGTTGGAAGATCGGTTGTATATCTAGTTGTCTATGTGGATGATTTGCTTATCACGGGAAATAGTGACGATTATATAGTATCTATCAAAATAGAGTTGAAAAAGGCTTTTGATATGACAGATTTGGGATTATTACATTATTATTTAGGAATTGAAGTAGATCAAAAACCAAAGCACATTTTCATTTCTCAGAGAAAATATGTTGGAGAGTTATTAAAAAAATTTGGTATGCAGGATTGTAATCCTGTTTCAACACCAATGGAGCAGAATCTAAAGCTTACTTCAAATGAAGGTAGCACATTTGAAGATCCAACCAAGTACATGCAGCTTGTTGGAAGTTTAATTTATCTTACTACTACTCCTCTAACATAACTTTTGCTGTAGGAATACTTTCCAGGTTTATGCATCATCCCTGTGAAGGTCATTGGAATGCAGCAAAGCGAGTGCTCAAATATTTAAAAGGCACTCAATATTATGGCATCAAATTTCAAAGTTTCATACTTTCATCTCATTGGTTATTCAAATTCTAATTTTGATGGAGATAAAGAGCATGGGGTCTCTACTTCAGGTTATTTGATGAACATTGGATCAACAGCTATCACATGGAGATCACAAAAGCAATCTATTCCTGCTGATTCTACAACTGAAGCCGAATATGTTGCAGCAGCTCAAGCCACAAAAGAAATCATTTGGCTTCGTAAAATACTTGAAGACTTGCAGGAGAAACAAATGACTTCAACGCCTCTCTTTGTTGACAACACTTCTGCAATTCAATTGGCCAAGAATCCAAAATTCCATGATCGAACCAAACATATCAACACCAAATATCACTTGATTCGACATCATGCTGAGGCCAAAACCATTCATCTGATACATTGTCCTACTTCATAGCAAATTGCAGATATCTTTACTAAAGCATTGGGGGTGAAAAGTTTGAAAAATTTAGAATACAGCTTGGCATGTGAGATGTCCCTTCGGATTAAGGGGGGAATGTTGAATAATCCTTCGGGATTACATTGTAAATAATATTTTAGTTATTAGTTAGTAAAATCTAGTTAATAATCTCGTTATCTAACTATAGATAACGGTTTTGATCTCCTTTATATGTAACACTCATTCACATAATAAGATATTGATTTGTTGAGGTTCTTCACGGCTTGTGTCACTTACAACAAGTGATTTTGTTTTACATCTCAATTTTGATGAAAAAAATCATTGGGAATAAATTTCTTTTGTAATGGTCTCGCAGAGTCAAGAGACCAAAACACGGAGCTTCAACAAATCCTGTCTCTTACAACAAAACTGTCTTCCGAGATGTGCAATTTTGTTTTCCTAATGAATTTCATAAATTCATCCCAAGAGTGATAACAACTACGACATTGTTCCATGAAATATGGTACTTTATCTAAAGATGGTACCAATTATGTTTGCAAAGTCTAAAGCACAATAACAATCAATCAACCAAGACTATTGCACATAGTTTTTTTTTAAAGTCAGATTCAACCCTAAATTTATTCCTAAATTTTATTAGTTTTAAACCCCTAAATTTATTCCTAAATTTTATTAGTTTTAAACCTATGTGGAAAAGCAAAACATACAATTTTTTTTAAGCAAAAGAGAGATTACACTACAATATTCATACATAAACACAAAGATTTACTCCGGAAACCCTTAACCAGGAAAACCAACAAACCTTGGAGCCACACCTCCTATTTTCTCATTATCATTATGAATCCCTCACAATACAAAATATAGGTATTCAACAACATCCAGTACCCTAATCTGTTAACTTGGATTAGAAAATAGACTCCAATCCCTTAATCCAGATGAAATTACATATTTTTAGAAAATTCCCCAAAATAACAGAAAACAACAACAAAAAAATTGGTTAGCTCCGCTCACCTCGAAAACGGCCAAAACGTTTTCAATTTATTAGTATAATCATAACTTTTCTTGCCATTAGTCCTAAGACTTGTGCATGTTCTCAATGCTTACTTCCACTCTGCTCTAGACATAGGTTCTCGTCAACTAGATAATTCACTAAAGACTTATTTCATAAATTAATAGAAAACAAAAACTAAAAACAATACAATGGATGATGTATGTAAGATGGTTTGTAATGAGTATGATATTAAATTATAAAAATGTTTCATAAGTATAACAAGTACTACGTAAGTTTTTGCGGCTTTGTATGAGGATAATAGTTTTATATAGAGATAGTTAAATTATGAGAAAGTAATCAATAAGCATTGCATAATTGTCCATAAAATACTATATATTGCTAAATAGGTACTTATGCATTGGATAATGTTCCAAAAAATATGATATCTAATGAAATAGATAAGAACTAAGACAATATAAATTTGGAATTAGAGTATATATACACCAAAATATGTGAATACCACTTTTTATTAAAAATAATATAAAATAAATTAGCACCTAAGTTTTGTTTTAAATGTTTTAGTATATTAATTGTATTTAGTCTATAAATTAGAATAACTATCAAATATCAAAAATATAATTCCAAAAAAAATATAAATTTTCTTATTAAATATTAAAGTAATTATAAAATATATTATTACTTGTGAAATGAGAAAATAAGAAAAGAATATTTTTATCAAAAATATGTATTAGAGTTTTCTACCAAAAATATATATTGAATAAATAGTGATAATAGTGTGTAGTTATATTATAGCTAATATAATAAATAGTTAAGAAATGAAGTGTAGAAATTTAATAAATGGAAAAAAGTATATGAAAATAATGTTTTATTAAAATAAGTATTCGATTAGTAAATACATAAAAATTGGTAAAAATATGAAAATAATGTTTTCCAATGCCTGTTCGTCCTACTACTCTTACTCTTTTCCCACCTTCCCACCTTTAAACATGTAGTTAATACCTTTCAGAACTAAAGGGGCATTAGGGCGGTGCCTTATCTTCAAGTTTTCTAACTGTATTCTACCTTCACTTGGCCATGAGACAGGAGGTCTGCTGCTATCTATAATTCCTAGTGGTTCAGATGGCAAGTTCATGTACTGCTTTATACGCTCCAGAGAAATGACAAAGTTGGCAAGATTGCATTGCCATTGCACCATAAATACTTGACAAAATGTAAGTGAAAGTGCGTATAAGAGAGAAAGACTTGCAAATCCAAGAGTTACGCTGCTCGAAGGTAATGAAACGAGTAGAAAAGCTGAAGTAAAAAGGACAATGTTTCCAAGTAATTTTAATCTTAAGATCAACCATTCCATAGTAGCATTGGAGTGAAATAGAGGACTTGCATTTGTATCAATAAGATTCAAGTTCTTTTCCTTGAATATTTCTACCATGTTAAACGCTCTGATTGTCTCTACACCTAAGGTTGTTTCAACAACATTGTTCATCACAGGTGCTTTAGTAGTGCCATTGATCCTAGTTAACTCTCTTGCAAAAGCTAGATAATACATCTTCAAATTCGGAATGCTCAAGTCCACCAATGGACGAGGCGAACCAGCAAAGATAGATACAAGAATACTGCAAATAAATATCGTTGTTGCCTTCACCCCATACATAGCCCTCAATAAAACTCTGCCCTTTCCCGAGGATTTCACCTTCCTTAGGTGAAGACTTTTAGAGATACCATTTAATATGGAAACACAATTCTCAATTTTCCTGTTGGTTTAATATGTACCATATTTCTCCTTGGCTTTTATTTCTCCTATCAATTCTTGCAGATGATCTCTGGCACGAAATAACTTGTCAGATGACGACATTCCATCAGAGAAATTCAACAAATGCAGCACATACTGGACTATAAGATGGTGGTGATCAAGCGATGAGATTTCTGCATTCAATGCAATACAAATATCAAGCAGTTTTACACTGTCATCAAGATATTGATCAATCCATTTTTTATCCCATTTTGCTATAGGAAACCAAAGCTTCGCAACTAAGGACCTCAAATCACCGTGCAGTGCGCACAAGGTTTCCATGGCCTATCGATTCCATGTCAGATTTATAAAGTCCTTTGGCTTATTTAGCTTCAGCAGCTCTAATCTTTCTGCTAAAGCAATCTCAAAAGCTTTCAATACCTGATTAAGCCTTGCAGAGGAATTGAATGATTGCTTACGAATAAAAATTCTAAAAGGATTTCCAAATAACGAGGACATCAAATGACCATCATGAGGACGACTCATGGTCGGATCAAGGCCTGACTCAATTGAAGCGCTAAAAAGGCAAATAATACAGTACTGTATGCAGAAAAGGTTTTCAAACTACTTAAAAATGAAGCATCTGAACCAATATTCCTCAGGGTAAACCAAAGGTTCAGAAGCACAACACAGAAACACTCTATTATGCAGTTTTAGTCTCTACTCTAATCTGTGCCTTCAGGATTTAATCAAATTATTTTATTGTAAAGATGGTGTTATTACCTCACAGGAACTTGCTCGTAAGATGAAATTCTCGGAAATCCGCTCAAACACACAAATTGTAAACTTTTCTTCCACATGAATGTCATTATGAGTGCTTTTCCATCTGATCTCGGTATTCAAATTGAAAATAGAGTAGTCTCTTTGACATCTGGATGCTGCCAGAAACTGCAATTTTGTTGGAGCAGATCTGATGACAACAAGAACCATACCCTTTTGATCCCTAACAGAACTCGCACTGTTATACTGACCATGCCCCTCGACCACTGAGCTTCACGCATGAGCTTAACCGCACCCAAGTCGCTCGTCCATGTAGATAATGTGGACCACCAAACCCATTATTGATACTAGTGCCCCATCTTATATGCATACGAAGTATATCCTATATAATAGGCGAGGATAAAAAATCGTCCCCCATTAGGGCATACCCAATAGGGATACCGATTATGGAATTTATTCTCCCAATACCGAAGACTACCAATCATGGTGAAATTATAAATATGTCATCATTAGTTTCTCTACTCACTAGTAATGACACATCACCATCCTCATTAGAGGAAGACCAAGCACCACCACTAAAATCATCTCTGATTGTGGAAGAAAACCATGATCCACCAAACAATATTTAGACACCAATAGAACTCTGCCTAGTGTTGGGTATCCTTGGGAGATGCACAATTCTACCCTGCAATTTGATTGAATTGGGGTTCCATACGAATGATAAACATTATATCATTTATATAAGTTGCAACATTTTCCAAAACCAATAGTCTCCATCATGCCACCAATGATTTCCACCAAACCACCCCTCTAACTTTTATGACCATCCCACAGGTGCACTAAATTTCTTGTCAGCTATTATGCATTTTCCATACTCTTGTCACAATGAACATTATGCTTGGTATGTGGCCATGTGTGTAGGAATAGAAGCAATAAAACACCTCTCCACTCTACAACATTGGTATAAGGGCCAATCAAAGGTATATAATCTCAACCTCACATATATGAAACATTCTCTCACTATTTACATTTCATTTAACCAATACTCCCACTAATAACCATAGCGTCCTTATCCTTGATCGTGACATTCCATCACTGACGTCTTCAATAATAACATGTTCCCCCATGAGTTTGCACACCATTACAACCTAACTCACACTTTTGGAACCCATGATGTCGAACCCCCACAAGTTCGAGGAATTTGATCATTCACCCAATTTGTCAAGTTGACACCACATAACATCTTATTGCATTCTACTCTTATTATCCCTTCACATTACTCGACAAATGTTACAATTATGACTCAAATATAACCTCTCATCCCCCTTATGATAAATATACACCAGGGAGGCCCTCTACCTCTGAAGTCACCTATGCCATTTTATTATTCCTAAAAGAACATTATGCATGCTATTGATTCATGGGGGAACTTGTCTTCTCTCTTTGCACAAAATCGTCCCATTGTCATCAAAATTGATTCCTCGATACACTCAAAGCTGTGGGAATATTTCCCATACAAATTGGTTCCCCAACCCACTCAAAACCGTGGGAATTTCAGCCATAATTATTTATGTTTCCTAATCCACACAAAACCATGGGAATTGCACCCATAATTATTTATGTTCCCTAATCCACATAAAACCATGGGAACCCCATTACATTATTCTTTTGGAAGCATCCCTTGGTCACCCTTCATCGATGTATTTGAGTCCACCTAAACCCATCAATTTCAATCTTGTCATTCACCTTACATCATATGTATTGTGTCTCTAATAAATCCCTCCATCTATAGTCTATTTCCCTTCGTTACACACTGCATCACCATTTAAGGAATGTTACCATCAGTTACTCACACGTGTTTTACATCGATCAAGGGAAGTCACGAGCCCCATTCTTATCGACCATTATTGTGTCAGGTTTGTTAGTCTCTCAAATGCTTACAAAATGGACATGGTTCTTGAGATAAGACTCTCATCTTATCATATGCTTCAGCTCTCATCAACATCAAAACATCATATTTTGAGGGTTGCAATAGTTGCAATAGTTACATTTGTACCTTAGGGTCCCTTCCCATCACTATAGGGGATTTCCTTTAACTAAATAAGAAGAGTCAATTGTGCTCCCTAATTTAGTGGTCTTCCCCATGCTCAACACCAACAAGTCTATTGCATCAAGGAGAGACTTTTCTGATGGTAGTAGTGTTCACATTTATGATTCATGGTATCAACACACCTGGTACAGTGAAATTTTCCCAATAACTTCACCACTATTTAGGTCTCCCACCCTAGTGGGATATTCATGAACATTAACAGTTATGATTCTTCAACACAAGTCACATCATCCATGGGATTCATTTACTTATACAAGTATCAACGCCACCTTCATCCTTGCAACGGTAGTATCAAGAATCATCCCCATGGTCTCCTATTATTGTAGTCTATCCTGACATATTTTCAAGAGAATAGGTATGCCAGTCTTGTTTGTTTAAAACACCACATATTCTAGATATCTTCAACAGTCATCGTCAACAACATTCCCCCATGGGAAGGTCTTTTTCACCCGCAAATTCTTTATAACTTAGAGCATGGAGAGAAAATAAATGATGATGCCTTATCGGCCTTCTAGTGCCCTTAGAACCTCATACATCAAGGGGCATCTATTGAAGTTAATCTTGCAAAAGGTGCCATCAACATACATGATCTAGCTCACCAAATCCATCCTCATTAGATCCAAAAGACAATTGAGCCCTAAAATGTCGAAATCAGTCAAAATGGAAAACCATTCGACTAAAAGAATCAGAAACCCATACTATTAGCACGACTCTTATGTATAGTTACTCATGCATATTTGGAGAGGATTTCCCTCTAAACCCATGCAACTATAAAACATAGCAGGACCACTTTATTTCGATAATGCATTGAAGGCTCATAACGACTCTCTTGGCTCCAAGATTCGAATAGTGACTCCTCACATGCCCGAAGCATTGAATACCCCCTCTCATGTACTTAAGAAACCGGTTCAAAGAGAAAGAGTGTTCATAAATGGATCTATATGTTTCTTGGACTCCATTTGGCCTATAAAAGGAATCCATGGGCATGCATTCCATAGGAGAAAATAAGAGTAAATTTATGTTGTTGGAACTACATTGAGAGATCCACTTTCAATCTACTTCCTCCCTCATATTAGAATACACAATCTCCCTTGCTATCTTCCCCTAAGAGGGAAGTGTTTCTCCATTGTTCTATCCAAGTTATCTTGCAGTTATGTGAACAAAAAAGGTCCTCCCTAACGGATATTGTTGGCTTCCCTTGAAGATTGCACCTCCTCGGTGAAACTATTGTATTTATATAGACCATTGGGCAATAAAAACTTGGTTTGGCACACACTTGTTCCATCTTATTTGGTTTATCACTTAACCCCCTTTTATTTTAATTTATTTCTTATTTTTTTGTTTTTTTTTCTAATCAAGAGTTTGCTTGTCATGATTTGTGGTTTTGGTTACTTAATTCTCACACATAACAGCGATTGCTTGTTGCAACTTCAAGGATACTCTCACCATGGGAAGTTTGTCCACGCTTGTGGCTATTTTTCCCACAACAAGTCTCAAACATGTGTTTTCGTTTTTTGGTACACCCCTCTACGGATGCCATCACTTTTATTGATTCACTTTCTTGTTAGTTTTTTCTTAAGAAAGGAAATATAAAATTCCTACATGAATTGATCATATTTCTTGCTTGTTTGGAACTTACCAGAGAGATGTTCGATTCACCTTTGTGCACATTGATGATGAAGGATTTCCAATGATTGATTATGCAACATTGGTTGGATAATCAATCATGGTTGGATCTCCTCATGAAGATTACATCCCTCATATACATGTACGCACTTTTGAATACTACACCACAAACTTCCAGGGGTGCTATGTCTACCTCTACTTCATCAACATACTTTGCACTTATGGACAAGTTAATATTATGTTTTGTAACTTTGAGTTTTACATCCTTATTTACCAATCCAAATGGCTAGGGACTCAGACATGATCATTTACTTATAATACACAATTATGTACTAGATCCTCTGCTATGATGTTTTCTTGCAAGCTGGAATTGAATAAAGTGTCAATCTTGGTCTAGTTGACCTATATCTTGACATGAAGGAGTTTCATCATCTCTTTCTCTTCCTTGGGGTGAAGGCTAATCAAATTCACATCCTCTTATGTTGTGGTATGGATAATATTCTCATCCACACATCCGAGTTACTTTCTAACTCATTGCTTGAATCCGTGGCTAGAAGGTTCTTCTTGACATCCTTCTTGCAATTCTTGGAGTACATCTCTGGATGTAGCTTCCAACAGTTTTCTTTAGTGTAACCATCGAAATCACAATGGTTATAGTGGTTTTTTAGATCCTTGCACTAATGTGTTGTGCCTATGGTATTCATACATCTTTTCCCTTCTATTTCTTCTTCCCCTCCTCGGTAGCATCTTGGCTCTATTTTTGTTTTGAACCACTTGGTTTTCCTTTCTTATGGCCTATTTTTTTCAACTCCTAGCTTGTACGTAGGCTTCATCAATTGAACCAGGATTGAAGAGCATCACCTACCTCTATATGTGACTATGTAAGCCCTCCATATACTTGAGGAGTACATTTGGGTTCTTGGGTGAGATACCTAGCATGATAACCATCTTCTTGAACTCAGTTATGTATTCTTACACACTCTGCCCTCGCCTTTGCCTGAAGCAATGGAAACAGATCCATTGGTCCTCTACATACTAGATCGGGTAGAATTGGGACTTGATGAGGGTTTAAAATTCCTCCCACTTAGTTGGAAAGGTCTTGAAGTGTAGAATCATATTAAGGCCCAAAAAACATCAGTTAGACCCTCAATAAGCCTTGGAAGGTTCTAGATCCCAAATTTGAAAAATGAGATATGCTCATAAAATGGGCCCTACAAGCCAATTCACCCAATCTTTTAACCCTAAAAGCTCCAAGTAAGTGACAAATTATATATTGATCCATTTTGGATCACTTGGGTTTCCCAGGCTTTCATCTTCCATGATTGTTCAACTACCCATCTAAATGTACTTTAACAAAAAATAAAGGTGTTTCGAAAGTAGGACCTATTCGAGGAGTCTCTAAACCATATACGTTGTCAAGACATAAACATTAAAGAAATAACAACTTCAAATGTTCCTTTTAAAAATTCAAGACTCAAGCATAGAAAAAAAAGCAAGCTATGTGGGGGTTGGGCCCCTACATGCCATGTAAATTCTCCATCATGCATAATTTTCTAATATATAATTGAACCTTGGGTGTCTAAGAGCCTCAAAGGTGACAACTTGGTTGGATACTTCATCAAAATTATTTTTGAGTCCCTTCTTGAGAGATATAGTGGAGCTCTCGAGAAGATTGATGTCCCTAGTTGGTGTTGACAATGGTTAAGTCACTTCATTCAATACCCTTACTGTAATGTGTCTAGATTTAATGACCTCTCTGATATGGTTCTTCTTCTCCTCAATAGGTTGGGGCCAATCTATGTTTCTGAGAGAAGGTTAGTGACATCTTTCCAGAATGTTGGTGGTCACTTAATACAACTTTTGGCATTTCTGATTGGTGTTTGATATGCTATGTTACAATGTTGTCCATACAAATATGCTCCGAGTAACGAAGGCATGGTTGTGGTGAATTTCTCATGTTTTCATTCTTAGTGGATCGTTGGGTGTTTGCACTAATTCTCGCCACCATTATGGAAGTTCATTCAAACTAACCCTTATGTCATCCAAGATGCAAAAGATTGAGCCTTTTTTGCATTTTTTTAACAATTTGATTCGTTCGCTAATCCTAGATAAATGAGTCTAGGGAGGCAACAACATCTTCTTATGAAGGGGTGAAAAGTCCTAGGCCAAGCTCCATGAGAGGGAAGCATCCCTGGAATTGAAGTAGCTATCGAGTCATCGATTAGAAATATAAGATTATATGTTCTTAAGCTAATCGTTTAAAAAACATTAGGATTTTAATAACACAAAGGAAAAAAAATCATAATTTTATTAAAAAATTAATAAAAACATAACATGGCATGGGCCCTACGATTGACAAAAATGCAAATGATTCGATGTAAGCCGACCAATTAATGCCTCTCGCATGGAAACGACAGAAACCCTATTTATACCATTGTTTCGATCAAAGCTATTCCAGCAAATCACAATTTCTATTTCTGAGGTGATCAATCTATTCTAAATTTATTTATTCCACGATTTACTTCCATTTTTCAAAAGGATTTTTGAGTTTTGCAACGATGGCATTGACTCTGAGCAAAATTAGAAGAGCCTCCTCTCTTCTAACCACCGCCTTATTACAAGCGCGGAATTCAAACACCAAATATTGTACGCAAATTCAGGCTCAGAATGGCATCGGATGTAATCTACAGCCTTTCAAAGCAGAATATTCAACTTTATTACTCCCCAACAGAACCAGCAGCCACAGTAGCACAGATTCTTCAAGGAATACTTTCAGAAAATATAGTGACGAACTTTTGATATAATAAATATTTATTTTTACCCTATGATTTTATAATCATAAAACAAGGAGACCAACTTTTCATATACAGACAGAGTTTGCATATAATAAAAAAACAGTGCGACAAGCTTATCATAGTTCCACAAACATTTCATATAGCGAGAAATGTTTGATATGAATAATGTAACTACTCTAAAGCCATTCATGAAACAATTTCAACAAACTTTTAATATTGTGACAAATGATGACTACAAACTTTTAATATACCGTCTAACTTTAAATACAGCGACAAAATGTTGATACAATCACCAAAATTTGGAATTAGCCATAAAACCATATCGAGCAACTTTTCATATTGGGACGAACTTGTGAAATAACAACAACTTTTTTTTAATTCATCATAAACCCATAGACTTTTGATATACCGACAAACTTGACATATATGGACAAGGTTTTGATTTTGTGAACAACTCTTTATGTAGCGACATACTTTTCACTTAATCATAAAACATGGAGACAATATTTTAATATAGTGCGAACCTTTTTAGGGTAGGCACAAATTAGATATAGGGACAAACTATTCAGTTAAGCATAAAACCACTACGACAAACATTTCATGTAGCGACAATTTTTTTTTATGGTGAGAACCTTTTCATAAAGTGGCGAAAATTTTGACATGAGAAATAAACCATAGTGCCCCACTTCTAATATATGGACAAACTTTACAGATAGCGACTAACTTTAGATGTACCGAGTAAGTTGTCATATACCCACAAACGTTTCATAGATAAAGACACCTTTTCGCTATACCTTCAAACTTTTCATACATTCGTAAAACCATAGCTTCAAGCCTTTTAATATAGCAACAAAGTTTTTCTATAGCGCCAAACTTTTGGTAAAGCAACACATTTACAAAGCGACAAAAATTATCTAGCATCTTTTAATGTAGCACCACTCATTGTATATACCAACCAAATTTTGGTATAGCGAGAAATAGTGACATACTTTTCATATAATTCCAAACTTTTGATATAGCAACAAACTTTTCATATAGCGACAACCTTTTGGTGTCATCATAAAACCACAGAAACCATAGAAACCACACAAACTTGTGATATACTCAGAAAACCATAGAAACTAACGTTTACTTTATTTACAAAGTTTCCATATTGCGACAAGCATTTTATACACCATCTAACTTTTGCTATAGCAACATATTTTTTTATGTAGTGCCAAAATTTCGCTATTGCAACACACTTTTGGTATAGCGACAAAATTTTGATGTCATTATAAAACCATAGAGAGAAACATTTGATACGATTAATGTTACTACTGTAACTCCATTCATCAAACCATTTCGACAAAATTTTCGTATTCCGACAAACAATAACAACAAACTTTTAATATAGTCTCTAACCTTTAATGCACTGCCAAACTTTTCGTACAATCGCCAACATTAGCAATTAAAATTATAAAACTATACCGAGCAACTTTTCAGTATGGGACAAACTTTTGAAATAGCGACAACGTTTTTTATTTCATCATAAAGCCATAGCAACACTTGTACTATATCGACAAAATTCTGGTATAGCGACAACCTTTTCATATAATCATAAAACCATGGCGCCAAAATTTTCCTCTCGGAACAAACTTTTTATATACAGACAAACTTCTGATATAATCATAAAACCACCGTGACAAGCTTTTGGCATAGCGTCAAACTTTTCTTATACTGACATAGTTTACATATATCGACAAACTTTTGTCTTTGCGAACAACTCTTTATATAGCGACAGACTTTTGACTTATTCATAAATCACGGTGATGATATTTTAATATAGCGACAAGCTATTCATATATTCATAAAACCATTGCCACAAACATTTCATATAGTGACAAACTTTTTATATGGCCACAACCTTTTCATAAAGTGGAAACACTTTTCAGCTTACCATAAAACCATAGCGACCCACTTTTAATATAGTGACAAACTTTACATATACCGACTAACTTTAGATCTACTGACAAAGTTTTCATATGCCGACAAACGTTTCGTAGATCGCGAATTTTTTTTTTGTACCTTCAAACATAGAAACCATTGAAGCAGGTCAACCATGACTATCATGTCAAACATTATAGACAAGGAATATGGTCAATAAACACAACAATGTCAATCATGCCCAAGTATGGTCATGCCAAGTACGTCAAACAATATTGACACCTTGGTCCAACATGCTGAACCATGATAACCATGTCCATAATATCACTTGATCATGCCAACCATGACCATGGTATGGTAATCATGTCAACCATGCCCATGGTTTGACAACCAAGTCAACCATGTCCATGGTATACAAACTAGATGAAGCAAGGTATGGCATGACTATGGGTGACCATGTAATCTGTGCTTTGCATGACTATGTTCAAGTATTGTCCTCCATGCTTATGGATGTCAACCATGGTTGATTGTGGTCAACTTGGTCAATCATGGATGTCATGATGGTGGTCTTAACTACATCATGTCAAAGATATGCTTCCCATTTCCAGGTTGACCATGTGTTTAAATAGGCTCAAAATAATTAACCATGTCATCGTCAACCATGGTCTTGTTCATCGTTGCACATGTCCAACCATGGTGGAGATGACCATGGTCAACCATGGTTAACAGTCATGGTTGACCATAGTGTCCATCTTTAAGCATGGGCATGGTCGACCACGTCAACCACGCCCAGGAAATTCATTTCCAGAAAAATTTACTGTGAATAAATGAAATAAATATTCAAAAAATAAAATATTATACAATAACATATTTTCTAAAGCTATATTTTTTTAATGTTTACTTTTAAATACACTAATTTAAATATATTTTTTTATAAATAATATTTACAGAAAAAAAATACAAAAATAATTATTCATTTTTTTACTATAGAAAATAAATTTATTTATACTTTTTTTCCCATATTATTTTATCACACTATTATACATGACTATACAAATTTAAAAAATAATATTGTTTCCTTTTATTTTAATAATATTACTACTACTAATAATAAGAATAATATTATTTCTATTATTATTATTATTGTTATTGTTATTATTATTAAAGAAACAATTTAATAATTTTAATATAACCATAATCACATAGTCATAGGTGTCGTCGTCGTCATCATCATTTATTATTATTATTATTATTATTATTATTTTAATTATTGTAATAAAATATTTAATACTAATAATAATACTAATTATATTTATTATTATTATTATTATTATCATTATTATTATTATTAAAATATTACTAATAATAATATTACTAATTATTATTATTAGTTTTATTAGTTTTATTATTAATCTTATTATTAAAAAAACAATTTAACAATTTTAAGAGTACCATAATCACATAATCATAGGATAGGTGTAATAATACTAATGCTAATAATAATAATAATTAGAATAACAATAATATTTACGCCGTAAGGCGTTTTTCTCTGAGGTCCTGTTTGTGGGCACAGTTTTCAACATGGTCGTCCCTCTATCCAATAAAAACGCGCCACAACTGATCAATAAAAATTCGACATGTGTCTTATTTCACCACGTGTCTGGATGCAGTTATTTATTTTTGTCCAATAAGCACTCTTACACGGAACTGCCCTTCTCCTAAAAGCACGACCATAATGAGGATAACCATAAGACCATCAGGGTCTCTCATGGGACCACGCTCCGCCTTCGTGGAGAGTAAAATTAGAGGCTTCTTTATGTATAAAAATCTACTATCTTTCGAAGCATTCCATTTCACATCATTTCATTTCATTTGAGAGAGGCGTAGGGTTAGAAGTGATCCGAGGTTCTCATTGCAAAGAAGCTACAGAAGTACACTGGGCAGCTGGGCAAGTGTTCGCAGTGAAAGTTTCTTCACTTAGAGTGGAGCGGAGTTTAGAGATCGAATATGACTGCAAACCCTAAGGCAAGTTTGTTCGTTGTAGGTCTTTTCTACCATTTTTTCTTTATTTAAAAGTTTCAGGCAGATGGAGTTTTGAGCTTTAATGGAATTGCAATGTTAAAATTATGTAGTCCTCGTACAATAGTAGAGATGTGGAGTATTTTGTTCCATTCTGAGGCTCATGTGTATTTATTTTCTGTAACCCCTTTTCAGCATGCCTTGCATAGTTTAGCTGAGAGTCAAATAATGACTTAGTTTGCAGATATGTTCAATTAATCTCAAATTTCTATAGTCATTGCTCTCTTAATGCGTTTCTGAGCTGGGAGTAGCTTCCGAAAAAGCTTAGTTTTTCCCTTTGTTATATGTTCGAGAATTTTCACATTTCTGTGTTTTTTAGGTTGAATCTATTTGGTTCGGTTATTTTTTAGGTCGCTTTCTTTCTGTCTATACGATTTTTAGGTTACTGATATTTGCGAAAGTGATATGTTGTTATCTGAGGGCCGATTCCTTAGTTTGGACTTCATCGCTGATGCTTTTTCATTGGTTGCTTAAGTGTTTTAGGTTTTAATAACAAAACTTGCCTCTCTTAATTGTAGATTGGGTTTACTGAAGAATTTTGAGCCATGTCGGATGCCCCAGAATATCGTTGTTTCGTTGGAGGCCTGTCGTGAAGCACATCTGACAGGACTTTGGAAGACACTTTTCATAAGTTTGGCCATCTCATCGAGGCAAAGGTAATTTTTTCTTTACCATCATCTTGTCACTTGTCTTCAGCTATGGTCCTGAATGATAAATCTAGATTATAATTATTAAATTGCCACGGTGCTGAGTAAAATCTGTTTTTTATTAATTGTCAGCGAAATTTTAGAGCCAACTTTTGCCACAAGCCTAGCAAGCTTGAAGGAGATCCTTAAACAAAATGGAAGAAAAGAAAGAGTCGTCAAGCAATGACGTGCATATACTTCATATTACAGATTATTTCAGTTGGAGGAGCAAAATGAAGGCTTATCTGAAGAAGTTCGGTATTTGGGAAATTGTCATCAATCCGCTCGATCCATCAAACAAGAAAGGAAAATCAACTGCACAGAAGGAAGCAAAGAAGGACAACACTACAGCCTTGAAGTTCCTCATGGATGGACTCCCGAGCTCAGTGAAGGAAAGTGTAGGAGAGTACACTTCAGTAAAAGACCTATGGTTCAAGTTGGAGAGTGAGTATCAGAAGGAAAGACCAGAACCCAAAAAGATAGATCAGGAATCAGAAGACAAGCCCCCAGAAGAGCTCAATCAAGAAGAAGACAAACAAGAAGAGGACTCTAGTAAAGGTATGGACTCTTGTGATTACAATGATAGCTTCTGTGATGAAATTGAGAAGGTTCTTGCAGAAGATGATGAAGGGCTATCAAAGACTGCACATGAGATACATCTCACATTGCTAAATATTGATCTCAGAGCCAATTGGTTCCTAAACACAGTAAATCTGAACCAGAGTGATTTCACGAAGTTCAAAAAGAAAATCTTGGACTCCTTGAATGAATATTAGCAGAAGACCATGTCAATGAAAGTGTTGCTTGTAAAGCTCAAAGACAAGGACAAAGAGTTGCGGGATCAAATGAAAGACAAGGATGCTGAAGTTGAACAATTAAAGACTGAATTGATCAGTCAAAAGGAAGAATCAGAAAATCCTACTCAAGAGCTTGAATAAATGAGAGAGGTCAATCATGATCTGAAGACTCAGCTGGAGGAAGCCAAGAGGACAGAAGAAATCCTAAAGAGTCAGCTGGAAGAAAAGGAGGAGACAGTCCAGAAGTTGGAAATGGTCTCAAGAAGAAAGGTAAGAAGAACAAAGCCTTGGTCAAGTTCCAGGAAAGTTCAACTGTCCTAGATAAGATCTTAAATTGCCAAAGATCTCCACTCGACAAAACTGGTCTTGGTTACAAGAAGAACAAAGAAAAATCTAAAGATGACGCTTGGTCTCTGAAGACTCTAGAAGCAGGTCCATCAACGTCCAAAGCTGCTGCCCATGCACCTGCACATGACAACAAGGATTTTGGAAGTTCAAAGATGAAACAAAGAGTTAGGTCTATTCCTCAAAGCAACTTCATAAAAGAAACAACTCCAAGACCCAGGTATGAATATGCCTTCAATGGTTATTGTTATTTTTGTTCTAACTTTGGTCATAAGGCTATGGATTGTAGATTCTATGGAAGAAGAGATGGAAGCCCCAATGACTCAGTTAGGTGTTGGACATGTAATCAAGTTAGACATGTTGCTGCCATATGTCACACATTGAGATGCTACACCTGCAGTGGGTTTGGCCACAAAACCCAAGAATGTGCAAGTCAAGGAAGTCAGCCAAGAAGGATTCCTTCATATACATCAACAAGAAGATTTGAAGATCAGAAGACAAATGCCTACAGTCAGGGATATGCTCAGGCATGGAGAAATGAAGCTGATCAAAAAAGTGTTGGAATTTCCAACAGCTTAGTCAGGTGTTGGACATGCAACAATGTTGGTCACATTGCTGCATATTGTCATATGATGAGGTGTTATAGTTGCAGTGGCCTTGGGCACAAAGCTCAAGATTGTTGGAGTACATGGAAACAACCCTTGAGAAACTTCCTATACAGCTCATCAAGGAAATCCAGTGCAAATGAAGGAATGAATGCTCAAAGGACAGATGTCAAGAAGCAAGTATGGATGGGGAAGACCGAGCAGTTGCAGATAGGAGAAGTTGATCAGAGTAGTGAGGATAGCTGGGCATGTGCAAGAAGTTGAGGGACCCTTGAGATGCAATGGTGGAGTGAAGTCATTCACTCTTGATCCAAAAAAAAGAAATCAACCCAAGCAACACTGAGCCTGCCAAGCCTAGTCCCAAGGCTGGCAATGGTCATGCCAACTAGGCTAGTAAACAAAATCACGCCCCCGTTTTAGCAAAGTAAATCGCGTGCACGATTTCCTTTGCTAAAATGTGGGCGCGATTCTTAAAACCTGTTTTTTATTTTTAAACCGGCCGAGGCCGTCCCTTTCTCATTTTCGGCGTGGCTATTGGAAGAAGAAGACGAAACCTTGACTGTGCATATGCGATTTTGGGTGTGCTTGAGCCCACCATCTCCACCTTTGGATTTTAACCTTCCCTTTGTGAGGTAATTTCTTCAATTTTTGTCATGTTTTTT
>LPNX010477458.1:52171-60319 GCA_001517045.1 Pseudotsuga menziesii
GATGACGACGATGGTGATGATGATGTTCATGATGTTGATGGTGATGATGATGACGATGATGAAGTTGAAGATGATGGCGATGATGATGGTGATGATGATGGTCATGTTGATGATGATGCTGATAATGATGATGATGATGAGGATGAGGATGAGGATGTTCATGATGTCAACGGTGATGATAATGATGAGGATGAGGATGAGGATGATGATGATGATGTTCATGATGTTGTCGGAGATGATAATGATGAGGATGACGATGACGATGATGATGAAGGTGATGATGATGTTCATTATGTTGATGGTGATGATGATTATGAGGATGATGATGATGAATGATGATGATGTTGATGATGATGATGATGATGATGTTCATGATGTTGATGGTGATGATGATGAGGATGATGATGACAATGTTCATGATGTTGATGGTGATGATGATGAGGATGATGATGACAATGTTCATGATGTTGATGGTGATGATGATGAGGATGATGATGACAATGTTCATGATGTTGATGGTGATGATGATGAGGATGATGATGACAATGTTCATGATGTTGATGGTGATGATGATGAGGATGATGATGACAATGTTCATGATGTTGATGGTGATGATGATGATGATGATGATGGCAATGATGGCAATGGTGATGATGATGATGATGACGATGACGATGGTGATGATGAAGGTGATGATGGTGAAGATGATGATGATGAAGATGAACATGATGAAGATGATGGTCATGTTGATGATGATGATGAGGAAGGTGATGATGATGATGATGTTGATGACGACGATGGTGATGATCATGTTCATGATGATGATGAGGAAGGTGATGTTGATGACGACGATGGTGATGATCATGTTCATGATGTTGATGATCATGAAGTTGAAGATGATGATGATGAAGTTGAAGATGATGAAGAAGATGAAAATGATGATGAAAACTATTTGTGGTTTTAACAAACGCGCACGCGATTTTGTATGCACAAAACGCGCACGCATTTTGTTTTTATATAACGCGCACGCGTTTTGTATGATTAAATCACGCTCGCGTTTATTTTAAATTCAAAAATTTATTCCCTCCAAATGATAAGGCCAAGCCTCCACCCATGCTTTCATGGAATTCCTATGCCTATGTGTCTGCTTTGTACTTTGCTTCAAATTCAATATGCCTATGCCTTGGAGTATGATAAACCATGGCAAATTTAGCGTTATATCCATATTTTCAATATGCTCGTGTTTAGCTGTTCATCTGATTATGCTGCACACCTCCATTTTTTTTGAGATTTTAGAAACAGATATGGTTTTTTTTGCAGATTCTAAGTATGTAAATTTTAACATGAATGCATAATTTTTTCTATTTTTTTCTTATTTATCTTCTGTCATCACTCCACAACTCAAAAAACACACTGGTAGTGTTTCATCCATATCTCTTTTGTTTCTGAACCATTTAAAAAAAAAATTGTATGGTGCACTAAAGAACACCAACCTCTACATGCTATAAAAAACTCATTTCCAAATAATTGCATTAAGACATTCAAATGCTGCGCCCACAATTGACGTACCATTTTCGAGGTTTGATCTCTTAGATAATTTAAAAAAAAATAAAAAAAAAACTATTTTTATTATTGGAAAAATAGTCGTGCACTAGTCCTATATGTTCTCTATATGTATACCGGTTTTCGTAAGTTTATTCCATCATTTAGACACTCAGATGTTGCACCCACAAAAACATATACCTTATAATTTGTCCAAAAAATAAAAAGTGCCCGTTAAAATTTATCTAACTTTATATAGTTAACAACATTTTCAATAGAAAAAATATATATATTTGGAAAGGTCATTCAATTTCCTACATTTCTTGTTTTTTACTGATCGCAAGATTCATTGTGTAAGTGTCTCAAAATATCCATGCAAGTTGATGGATGCCTGTTTTTTCAGTTTTGTATTGCATCTAACGTGCCAAAAGAGACCCTCAACTTCTTACACACACCCAGCTTCCATATGGCAAGGCAAGTGTAAGGTCTCTCTCAGAGCTTAGCAGACCTTGAGTTCATAGGGCTGGAGGATGAACTCAACGAAGAAAGGATGGTTACTCCAGGCATACAGACAAGTACTAGGATTGTGCATATTGACAGGGGGAGTAGTGAGTAGTGATTAGAGATTTCAGACACAGGTATGTGGGCACCCTTTTTCATTGATGCCAAAGGGGGAGAGATGAAGACAAAGGGAGAGATGCAGACAAAATGGGAGCATGCTCATAGGGGGAGCATGAGTTGTTGTCATCAATGACAAAGGGGGATATTGTTGATGAAATTGTCATTCATGCCGACATGGACTTGTAGTGGCCCCACAGGATGACATTAATGCCACCAAGTCCCACCTGCAGTGCCTTGATCCCTTATAGAGTGGGTTTGTGCTTTGAAGCACCTTGTACCCAGTTGACAAGGTCCTTGTACCCACAAGGTTGGATCTTGATGCCACCACCTTGTTGAAGATGTTGAAGACTTTGTTGATGACATTGAATACCTTGGAGATGGTCCTGAAGCCTTGATGGTCATTAGAGAAACCCTAGATGAGTTAGAGAAGCATTAATGACCCATTCTGTGGTCATTCATGCTATGATGATGTCATGGTACCCCAGAAGAAGACCTAGCATCCCCACAGAAGAGATCTTGACCCTTGGAGGTCTCTTGGTTTGGTTGAGGTAGTTGTAGAAGCCCAGGAAGCCTCTGCCATGGTGAAGAAGTATTTGGACCCACATTTGTTGGATTAAAGGTCCTTGATGACTTAATGAAGACTTGGAACCCTTAATGATGACCTTGATGCCCTTACAAAGATCATGAAACCCATTGCTTGTTCTTAACATGGTTAGATGACATACTTGAAGCCCATGATGGCACCTTGCACATGGCATATAAATCTCTAATGACTTGATGACCAATGAAGATGATGGTTGTCTTGGAACCCACTCTTGAACCTTGGAGGACGCGTTGATGATATGGAGCCCTTAAAATCAATAAAGAGGTCTTTGGTACCCAAGGCTATCCTCTGGTGTGGTTGAGATGGTGGAAACTTGGGTTATAAACCCACAAATATGTGGCTTTTAAGCTTGAAGAGAAGACGTCTTCAATGAACCTTTATGACACTTAAAAAGCCTAACTTTATCCAAGAAGAAGGGCTCTTTGATGATCCTAACACGGTTTTAAAAAGAGATTTTAATGATGTAAAACAACCCTAATCTCCTTATTAAATGGAGATCTTAATTAATATTAGTCACCCTTTCTAACATTCATGTAAGCGTTGGATGTCAAAGACTTAAACTAGGTAGATATTCACCAAAAAAATATGAATTTTGCAATGTGATGAAATCAATAATAATAAGTAATTGTTATTGTTTATGAATTTACATATAATTCTTTTTCCTTCGGAGATCATCAAGAGGAGGCAGTCAAATATTCGGGATTTCGAGATAAACTCAAAACACTAAAGGTTCTTTCTCTGTTGGATTGTTCCATGACTCTATGCTCTGTACCTGTGAAACTCTGCGGGATTGGCTTTGAAACTCTGATTTGTTGTTCTCACCGTTAGTTTTGATTCTAATTGGATCTTCCTCCTCATCCTTGAAGTTGATTCTTCTTCCACTGCCACTTTAACCTTCAATAGCAGTTGCAGTAGTCTCGTCACCAGATGACGGAGCGCTTGGAGGAGAAAAGATGATTGCCTCCTCTTCATCTGATGAGTCGATTCGGAATGTTTTAGTAAGAGTATGCATTCTCCTTATAAAGTTTTGCTAAGAATGGCAATTACTTTGGAAGCGTTGGAAGCGTTGTAAGCATGTTTAAGATTTATGGAAATAGTTTTCGTCAGGATTGCATTTGGTTGGGGGCGTTGTAAGCATGTTTAAGATTTCAGTTCTTTTTTCAATTACATTTCAGTATTATATATTTAATAAAATAGACTGGTGCAATCGAGCATTAAATGCTATGCTCAGACACAACCATTTTTCGACGGCTTGGACTACTCACATCATGTATTCCCAATGTTCATCCATTGAAATATGAATTAGTTACCTGCAATTTGAATCCATCATGTGAAATCACATCATGTATTCTCAATGTTCATCCATCGAAATATGAATTAGTTACCTGCAATTTGAGGATTAGTAATTCGAGAATTAATAATTTTTGTAAACAGTCATTCAAATTTGAGGATTAGTAATTTTTGTCAACGGTTATTAAATTTCTATTAGTTTTTTATTAAAATTTCACTAAAATTATGTGTACACAATGTGATTGTTTAATATTACATTGGCAACTTTGCCATGAATAGTCACCACTCACAGCAATGAATAGTCTCACCATTACCACTAACAGACCACAGTTTTCTGCCATGCTGATAACGGAAGTGGAACTGAAACCTATAATGAAGCCTTTTTTCTACTTTTCTGAATAAAATGGTACTTCTTCCACTTAAATTTCTTTGGCAAATAAATCATTATGTTTGGCTGACACGTAAAAGATTATATTGCAAATTTATTATTAAATTTACTAAAAGATATTAAATTTCGAAAATAAATATAGTTTATTAATTTACATCATTTAGTTTTTATTAATTTAGTCATAATATAGCATTGACTATATTTTTAAAAATGTCTGTTGTAAGTTGAAAAAAAAAGTGTATTAAATGATTTAAAAAAAATATGATTATTCTAGTAATTTATAATTTCTTATAATTGTTCAAAAATAAATATAAATATTGAATTTATCTTTATGTAAAATACTAAATATGAATTACAAATGTGTAAGATTTATGGCATATGCCACACAAAACTTAATATCATATTTCATTAAAATTTTAATTTAAAAAAATATATATTGATAATAAAATGATAAAATTTCATATTTAAGTTTAAAATATATTTATAATAAAACGATCAAATTTCATGTTTAAGTTTAAAATATATTTGTAAGAAAATGATAAAATTTTATGTATAAGTTTAAAATAAGGTGTTTTATTGAAAAAATTCTAATATCTATAGTAAATTGCTTATGGTTTTCTTTAGCCTATTTTTCATGGAAATTTAATTATTATTTTGTAATATATATATATATATATATTTCAAATATTTAAAACTTGAAATTGAGTTTTGAGCTATTTGTTTAGTAGGTGATGTATTGTATTGGGCGTTGTTTATATTTTGAAAAGTGGTTATTTTAAAAAATCATTATAGAAGGAATAATTTCTGGTCAAAAATTTCATTGTTGAAAGTCACAATTTTAGACAAAATCATTAAATTGATATAATGGAGACTATAAGAACAAAAAAATGTATAACAAGAAAATATGATTACAAATTCCAACCCATTTCTCCTCCTTGCATTTATATATTTGCTTACCTGACTTCTTGGCTCATCCCTCTTCATCCATAAAAAAATATCAAACTGGAATTTGTTTGAAGATATTGGTATGGAATGGAGGCTAAAAACCAATTACGAGGTTACAAAATTAGAATTATTTGTTTTAATAAAATAAGTTGATGATGTTACAAAACTAGAATTGTTCATGATTCAAGAAGTTGACATAGAGGAGGAAGGTAAAGAACCAGTGCACAATTCTACCATGTGTAGATGTTAAAGGTTAAGATAATTTTTTTTGGAATTAACAGGACCAATCTTAAACTCTAACACATTTATAAACTTTTTCATAATTTTATAAAGTGGAGTTGGTGCACTACATGACCAATCAAAATTATACATCTAAAATATAGTGTTAAATTGATATAACTTTTTCTTAAGTCTACAAAGTGGAACTAGTGCATTGCATGACCAGTCAAAATTACACATCCAAAATATAAAGTGTTAAAATGGATATGTAGATCTAGAAACTAGACTCATTAAAACTAGAAAGCACTGCACAATTCTACCGTGTAGATGTTAAAGGTTAGGATAAATTTTTTTGGAATTAGCAGGACCAATCTTAAAATCAATAACAGATTTATAAATTTTTTCATAAATTTATAAAGTAGAGTTGGTGCACTACATGACCAATCAAAATTATACATCTAAAATATAGTGTTAAATTGATATAAGTTTTTCTTAAATCTACAAAGTGAAACTAGTGCATTGCATGACCAGCCAAAATTACACATCCAAAATATAAAGTGTTAAAATGGATATGTAGATCTAGAAACTAGACTCATTAAAACTAGGAAGTACTTTAAGTTGCAATGCCACAACCAAGAAGAACTATAAGTTGCAATCAAAACTAGGAACCAATTTAAGTTTGCAATGTTAATCTCTAATTGTTTGGCATTAGGTGCCAACAGTGATGTTACTTTTTGAATCCTAAGGCATGATAACATTATGTTGAATCTTCAACAACTTTGTTATCATTGTGTTGAACTCTCAATAACTTCTCCAAAATCAAAATAAAAAATTTGAGTTTTTTTTTAATTAATAATCTATTTCTCTTTCTTTACTTTCATTTTGAAGAAGTCACTAAGATAAAAAAAATCTTTTGAATTTATATTTTAGTAATAAAACACTTTTTACATCTCATTTAGACTTGGTGTAGATTTAGTTTCGTTTTCTTCAATCCTTTTAAAGACATTTCAAGATTTTCTCAAAACTCATTTTTAAGCCTTTCCTAATGTTAAACCTTCATATTCCCCAAAAGGCCTTCGGTATTTTCAAAGGTTTAAATATTAAAACGATTAATTTTGAGACTTTCTCTAGCTTTGAACTTTCTGGATCTTACCACACTATAGAAGGCCTTGGTAAATTCTATCTAAAAAAACACTAAGCTAATCTTCCCACAAGCTCTAGGAA
Organism: Pseudotsuga menziesii; assembly: GCA_001517045.1. Classification (NCBI taxonomy): domain Eukaryota; kingdom Viridiplantae; phylum Streptophyta; class Pinopsida; order Pinales; family Pinaceae; genus Pseudotsuga; species Pseudotsuga menziesii. The sequence goes on from LPNX010477458.1 coordinate 59,005, forward strand.
CTTCATAAACTTACAACTTTTAACTAGCTATGAACTACCTTGCATTATTAAACTTTTGATTTCCTCCATAACTTTTAGCATCCTTTCAATTAGCAATTTCTCAAGTTCCCCAAAAAAGTTATTAATAGTCTTTTAAACTTCACAAACACAAGTTCACAACCATTTCATATCTAGTTTGTGTGCAATTAATGCACATGTACCCCCATGATTTTTTGAATCCTTTGCATTCAGTTCATCATGATTGACATTTTAATACAAGATCATCATTACATCACTATGGCATATGTTATGTCATTTGAAATTCCATCTATAGAATGCCATGCTTTGCCTCACCATATAAGAAGCTAGAGATTTCATACTTTTTTTAGGGTTTGAAAAATTACATGTCAAGAGGTGATTTGCCCATTAAATATGGTTACAAATCAAGATAAATCGTCACAAAACTAAGCTTAGAGTGTATAAAATAATTGGTGAAATGGTTTTAATCGTGAAATTTGAAGGGTGAGTTGGATTTCAAATTCCAACCAGGGGTCACTTAAGTATCCTAGCAACATTACATGAAAGTTTTGGGCATTAGGTAAGTTTGGAAACTTCACCATCATTAGAAGTGAGACTTGTGATAACAAAGTAAAATTGATAAGTTCATATTTATTTACATTTAACATAGATTTTATACAAAAGATAAATTCTATTATTTATTTTAAATAGAACTTATTGATAATAACATATTTTTATATAGGAGCCTAATTTAATTCTTGGATTCCTTTTCTATTAAAAAAACATTTAATTTCCATTGTTTTTCTAAGATGACTGACCTAGATTCGACATAATAAAAACATTTTGTTCTAAACACTAAATAATATATAAATTAAATATTTGAATTTTTTTTTAAAATATAGGCATAAGTAGATTCCACATGATAAAAACATTTTGTTATAAACATTAAATAATACATAAATTAAATATTTGATTATTTTTTAAAAATATAGGCACACATTTTATGGTTGGAAATTAAGGAATTATAAAAATTCACCAAATTTTACACACCTTAATAAATTTATGGATCACTCTCCATTGCTTTAAGTTATTCTATTATGTTTTTTTTTTAATGTATAGTTGACTTGAGTGCTATTAAACATAATAGGGTGTGTGCAAGAAGATGAGGGACCTTTTTGTGCACGTTAGATGCAATAGAAACCTGAAAAATCAGGAATCCCTCAACTTACTTGGATTTTTTGAGATACTTATGCAAAATTTCTTGCATTGAGTAAAAAACATGAAATGTAGGAAATTGAATCACCTTTCCGAATATATA
>LPNX010477467.1:1470-24623 GCA_001517045.1 Pseudotsuga menziesii
CGCCTCTTTAGCCTGGCAAACTCCTTATCTTTATCATTTTATTTAACCTGAGCTTTTACTTGATCCAGCTTCTGTTGCATAGCCTTCTTTTCATTTAAAATGTTTCGTGACACCATCAGGAGCTTCTGGAATACTGCTTCTTTCTCTTCCATGTCTTCTCTCAGTCTTTTGTTTGCTACTAACAATTTTTCATTAATTTCCTGTAGGTACTTAGTTTGAAAGAGTTTGTGACTTGCAAGATTAACAGATTTTAATCTTTCACAGAAAATAGACAGAATAATGTAAAGGGTTTTGTAAACAAAACCCTATATTGTAAATACTGTAAAGACTTTTTACAGTTTCTCCCAGCCTGTAACAATCTATCAAAACCCTCACTTGCAAACAACCAATATGCGAAACAGAGTACTGGAATAAAGATTTCAAACTGGAAATATAACCTCAGACTGGAAAAACTTCAGACTGGAAAGATAAAAATCCTCAGACTGCAAACGCCAGACTGGAAATGTAGAAATCTCAGGTCGGAAGTATATACCATGAAGAAATCACCTGCAAACCTGGTTTCATAAGTTTTCAATGTAAACCTTTAGTGCTGCAATGAAACACCCTGTATACGAACCAACCTTCTTCTATTTAGATATCCTGTACAAGCTCTTCGAATCTTCTGCACATTGTTCTCATAAGATTTGGCACCAACTCGACCATAGAACAAATCTCTCTGCAAACTGGAATCAATTTACGGTGAACAGAACTGGAAAAATTGTTATGCACTTCCGGAGGTTTGATCCTGGGCCAACAGATTCCCAGACCAAAACCTAGAGCCCCATGCCAAGGAATGCTTAGTCTTTGCACCCGCCAAATGAACTTCTGAATGGAAACGTGTATACCACCTTATGCCATAATAAATTCTTCATTAATTATAGGAACGGACATATGGTTGTCATGACACGTTTGTACCCTTTGAATGACTCCATATTAAACACTGATATGTGACATATATCATTATAACCACATTCATAACCAATGTTTATGCTATAACATTCAAGATTATAATCAAAAGATTATATTTATCCATATTCATATCACAAACCATAATCTCTCGACCCTCATATCAGATATGCATTAGAAATACAATTTGCTGCAAGTTCTCGTTGCGCTGCCAGTCTGGGACTTCTGCTATCAGTTTATGATTTTTTACCATACAAAGCATAAATCCATACACAAACACAAAGTTTTATTCACTGAAAAGATTTCTGATGTTTTAAGGTATTTTCATTAGCCTAAAGGTTAATAATCAAGCATAAAAATCCAAAAAGAATTGAAAACCAAGCAAGGCAGAAAACAAAGAAAACTAAAAATTACACAATAAAAACTTGGAACAACCCTAGAGATAACACATGGTTCAGCCATGAGAAGGAAATTTTGATCATTTGTGAAAATTGTTATGGTGATGAGAGAGAGAGCTAGTGGATGACTAGTTAATGCCTTAGCCAATTTCGAGGGTGAAAGATTCCCATGCTAGTTGGTGTTTAGAGAGGCCACTCAGGTATTTCAAGGAGATTAAATGGAGTCATAAGTGATACGTTCAAAATAAAACAGCTCATGGAAATATCAATTTCAGCTTGTTCTTCCTTTCATCTCAAGTTTTCTCACCATATTTCAGCTCTATGGAGTGAGGCGCACTTGGTGAGCTATTCATCTCTTTGAGGGAGCTTCTATTGCTCCAGTATTTTGTATTCTGATTTAAATTATATTTTATTTAAGTTAAAAAGTCTCTCAGGTTGAAAGGCCAAGAAATCTCATGTATTATTGCTCAATAATGAAGAAACAGTGCCATTCCCCCACTACCTTGTTGTAAACTCTTGTAATCTTGATGGATTCAAATGGATGTATAAAATATTGATGATTTATGAATGAATAGACTGTAGTTAAAGTATATTATGGGTTTCATGTTTATTAACCAATAATTTGTGGCCATTGGGTCGAATTTCATAGCAATTGGAGCAAACTACACCTCATTTCCCCAAGGGTCCAAAACTAGTTTTTTTATATCTGATTGAAAGAAGTGATAACAGCCATGGGAGGTTGATTGGTTATGCATATGAGTCTATTATAATGTATTATAAACATAACCTAGTTCAATTTAATAATTCTAGTGGGTTTCTGCACATTTGGAAATCCATTTCTACCACTTACCCCAGGGGGGATTTGAACCCAAAATTGCCAGTAAAATCCTTTATCTTTTTAGAATTTAGTATAGAATTGCAGAAGTGATTGGAGGGAAATAATAAATTCATTAACATAATAATTAAGTTATTATTTAATTCAGACACCTTCTCTGAATATTTGGGAGCAATTGGGATGCTTTGGAGACCAAGACACTAAAACTAGTCAAGAGCCAAAATTGTGGAAAAATTGGAAAATTGGGCATTTTGGAAAAAATTTAAAAAGGGTACATTATAGGTAACTCCCATGGAAGAGGAAGAGACTATAATACAAGGTGTGCCATTTGGAAGGAGACTCTATGCACTCTATGACAACAAATGGTGGAAGATTCTATGACAAGTATGACAAATTCAGACCTGATTGCTGACATATGACAAATATGACATGTCAAGGATAAAAATAGCCACCATAGGTCGAATTTTGGAGTTATAGGCATCCATTCAAATTGGGGAAACAATTGGATCATGAAGAAGAAGACAAGTGTCATGAGTGTTACTAAACCACTAAGGTGAGTTGGAGGAAGCTCATGGAGGGAAATTTGACCTTAGGAGGCCTAATGAAGTTAATAAAAGGATGAAATGAGGAAGGATAATATATTTTGATCATTTTTTAATTTTGCTTTGTCATTTTGGAGAGATTTTTCTTGTCCATTGCATGGTGAGTGTTCACTCTCCCTGCTTGTGAACCAATTTCGAGGGAGTCGGATTCCTTTCCAAGTTGGTTGATGGAGAGGCCATTCAAACATATCATGGGCGCTTAATGAAGGAGTTTTATTTGCAGGTTGAATATCCATAAATTCTAATTCTCATATATCTCCCCATTATCTCAGTCCTTCTTCTCCATTCCCCCACACTCTCATGTTGATGGTGCACTTGTTGGAGTGGTGCTTGTGCTTTGATTAGGATAGTTGATGCCCAAGATATGATGTATTATGTATGGATATTTAATATCATGCAAATATTCTCTGTAAGTTTAAATATTATAAATACATGTATGAAAGGCTTGCATTCCCCATGCTCTTGAGTAACTAGTTTTTATGGATTTGGCTTCAATATTGAAGTGGTTTTATATCATATTTGTATGAGGAATTTTATATGAGTTTTATCATGTTTGGGAATCCATATATTATTCAAGACTCTATACTTTAATTCCCATATTCTATTCACCTCTAAATCCAAGAAACTCCTATGTTGAAAGTTTGCATTCTCATGCCATTGTATAACTAATTTTCATGGATTTTGGATTCAATCTTGAAGAAGTTTTATACCATATTTGTATGAGGGATATCATATGAGTTGGATGACCCTTTTATAGAAATATATGATGTGTTACTCTATAATTTCATGTCTCTATGCTCTGTGGGTCGAAATCCATAAGTGAAACTCTTGCATTCCCATGCCATTGAATCACTAGGTTCCAGGACTTTGGCTTCAGTCTTGAAGGAGTCTTGTATCAGATTTGTATGAGGGATGTTCTCTGATTTTTATTATGTTGTGACAGACATATATGATTTTTTACTCTGTAATTTCATTTCCCTATGCTCTATGGGTCTAAATCCAAGAAATCCATATGTGAAACTCTTGCAATTCCATGCTACTAATTCACTAGTTGTCATGTATTTTGCTCCCATACTGAATGAGTTGTATACAAGAATTGCATGAGGGGATTAATGTGGTGATTAAAAAAAAATTGGAAGAAATTTTTATTATGTATATGGTCTCTATATGTCACATCATGAGCTGATCCTTTAAGTCTACCTTTCATATGTCAAAATCGATCTAGTTATGCAATTTCCCCATAAGCAATTTCACTGAAAGTTTATTTTTTTGTAAATAAAACTTGCATTACTATACAGAAACCAAATTATAGAGAGAAATAAATCTAAAAATGTCCCAAAAACATGGAGGCTTTAGTCCATTCCAGCGAAGGCCAGTCCGAGACTTGACCTAATCTGTTTTTCCAAAAAAATATATAGAGTTTTTCCAAAGCCTCTGCTCCCCTTTTTACAACTATTCCTACTATAATTCTTGGTACAGTTACATTGCTTCTCCACCCACATCAAAATGGACATATTAAAGGTCTTGTCTCCATGAGGATCCCTATTGACAGCATGGTTCCTATTACCATAAGGACTACGACTATCTAAGCTATATAACGCCAGAAGCACACAGACAGAGAAGGAAACCTGGAAAAAACAAAGACTGAGGAGGGTAATCATATCCGACTAGGAGGAAGGGAGCTCTAGTGAGGAACTATAGCTGAGGGGATCACGGCAACTGATTGCTGGGAGCCACTCATGAGCACCGACATCATTGGAATGGGGCCAGCCGTGTTTTGGGAGTCCACAGGCCCACCTTCTTCCGCGATACTACTTCTGATGATCCTCTCCCGAGTTCTAGCTGTCTCCATGGCCCGACAATCAAAAGGGTGAAACGGGAAACCTAACCGGGCTGCGAGGACGTCGAGCTTCCGGTGCATTGTGTGGAATTCAAAATTGTGCTCCTTCCAGAAGGGCATAGGTTCTGAATCACCAATCCTCTTGGCTTCCTGCATCACCGCAGAGTGCCCCACCAGTCGGACTGTAACCCAATAAGTCATTAGCATACAATCATATGCTGAAGCATGGATAGCATTGTTTCCAGGGTCTAGGACCCATTCTGCCACCTCCGCATGAAGATTCTCCCATGGCTTGGATTTTGCCTCAACCCACAACCCCTCAACCACCCTTTCAACCTCGAGACAGATACTAAGTGGAACGTGCTCCTTGAAGAGATCAGCCTCCTCCTGAGCCTGGAATTGAGCACGGGTGGTTTATTGCATTTGACGCTTGAGATATTTCTCCTTAACAGAAGATAAGCCAGATTCCTCCTCGGAGCCACCCTCCCTTCTGAATTGTTGTTTGGGAGCCATCGAGAGAGACTGCGGAAGCAGGAAGGGCAATAGGAGGTGAAGCTGAGGCACTCTAACAAAACCAAACTCCAAGGCACAACGTAAGATGAAAGAAAAATACTCAAGCCTGCCCTATCTGTAACAGAACTCCTCATAGTGGATATCAAAATCTTCGAAATAAAACAGAGGAACGCTCATGGGACCACTCCCATCCCTGACCTTATCCTATGTCATTCCCATCATGAGAACGAGAGCCTTCGTCCTGTGGTGATAATGGATCTCGTCCGGTTGATGGTCCCTTCACCCAGTGCCAAGCATGGTAGAATTAATGGCATGAATCAAAATAATGGAGTAGTACAACCATCAGAGCCATCGAGCATTTAAACCATCGGACCCGCACTGCATTAGCTTAGCTACGTGTAGGCGTGCTCGCACCTCCTAACTCCATCTGTCCCCTCGTCTGCCTGATCGGCCATCTGTATTTCCTCGGTAATATCCCTAGTAGCCAGGTGATGACACTGTTGGGCCCATTCCTCCTCGCCAAAAACTTCCAACCTGTCACATCGAAAGCCAATTCCGCACTCCACGCCAGCATTCGCTAGCTGATCAGCAGCTTTGTTGGCCTCCCTTCTGACATGGTGAAAAGAAATTGTGGGGTGCGTAAGGATGAGGTTGCGCAGCCTCTCTAGCCTATATGCTAGGCACCAGCTGGGAGAGATCTTTTCCTACATTTTCCCATTCCGCAATCGCTTGGCCATTTGGATGAGGGTGTTGGAATCACCTTTGATTATCGCCGAAAAAAACCTACCCCCGATCAACACTTTCGAGCCTCGGATGAGACCTTCCAGCTCAGCCGATTTGTTGGTATCCTACCCTATAGCTCCCATGAACACCATCCTGATCCTTCCCTTGTGATCAAGACAAAGACCACCAAATATAGCTGGACCCGGATTGCCTCTAGATGTGCCATCAAAGTTCAGTTTGAAAATGCTAGGAGGAGGAACCGACCATATCGATGGGCTGGAGGGAAGACACGGTTTGTCCCGATAATGTAGAGTAGCCATCATAGGTCTATTTAGCCCCCAATTGTCAGCGATCTGGGCTTCCTACCGTGGTAAGATCTTATCCTGCTTGTGCCACTGCATGCACCGAATGGATGATAACAGGTTTTCTTGCACCGTGTTCCATACCATCTCCATATCTTTGCATTGGTCTTGAAAGATCCTAGCATTCCGCTCCTTCCATATACACCACATGGCCATACCTGGGACATCCTAGATAGTTCTGATAATGGGATTTTTGTAGGCTCGTGGGCACCATTCTCTCAGGGTCTGGGAGGGTTGACCTTGTCTTCTGTCGCTTCGTCAAAACCTCATCGCTCCCTTGTCCCACACTGCTGCTATGAAAGGGCAGCTATCCAAGAAGATGACTCAATGATTCCTCCGTTTGATAACAAAAACAGAATTGGGATGGCCCAAGAATCCCCCATTTGCGCAAATTTTCACTAGTGAGAATCCTTCCTCTGGAAAGTAGACAAACAAAAAGGGCAACCTTGGGCCATAAGTTGGCTGTCCAAATTTTTTTCCAGATATCATTAGTCGCAACATTCCTCGAAATCCTGATACTATAGGCCTCCTTGATGCTAAAGGATCCTTTGGGTGAGTATCCCCATCTTAAAATATCAGGGCCTTCTTGAACCTTGATAAAGAATTTGTTCAGTTCTTCATGGAAGGATTCCCAATCCTCCTCACTTGTATGTTTAGGTTTCTCAAGGAATTTCCACTGGTGATGATCCATGTGATTCCCCATCCTCCAGGTTTGGTTCACCAAAATCCTGCCCCGCTCAAGCTCCTGCTGCTTGATGAGAGCCCACCGCAGATCCCTACCAAGGATGGGAAACTGGTTCCACGTGTCTTCCCAGAACTTCACCCTGATACCATTCCTGATCTCCCAGAAGCTATGCTCTTGGATAATCGGTTTACCAGACATGGCTTTCAACCATATGGGTGACCCACTAGGGGCCTCGTTGAAGCAAATCAGAAGATGTCTAGGTCTATCTCTGGCGTATTTTATGCTCCAAAGTTTCACCCAAGGTTCCATTGAATGCTTAACCCATCACCACCAAACTTTGGCGCCAAGGATCTACGACATTACTTCAGGATCCCTTAGGCCTAATCCTCCCTACTCCTTAGGCTTGCAAACATCCTCCCAGCTCACCAGAGAGAACTTAGCCTTCTCCCCACATCCCCCCAGAGAAAATTATGTTGAATACATCGAATTTCTTTGAGGATAGATTTACGAGCTACTAAGATTGAAAAAAGGTATGTCGGCATTGCTTGTAAAATGGACTTGACTAAGATCAGCCTACTGGGGAAATTTAGGGGGCGGAGCACCCAGCTTGATAGTCTCTATTTTAACCTATCCAATAGTTCCTTCCAGGCCTCTTTTTTAGGCCTGCCCATCCCAAGGGGAATGCCAAGATACTTATATGGAAAATCCCAAGATTCTCAAGATATTCCTATGCGTGGCCGGGGGGGTATTGAAAAAGAAGACCTGAGATTTATTGGGGTTGACCACTAGGCCTGAGGCACGAGCAAAAAGGTCCAGGATTTTCTTGAAGCTTCGATCTTCTTGGACTAAAGGGTGCCCCATGAGCATAGTATCATCCACAAATTGTTGATGAGTCTGAGAGGATGCCCCCTCATGAGCTTTCACTCCATGAATTGCACCACTTTCAACCTGGGATGCAATGAGACAGCTTAAGCCCTTAGCCATGAGGATGAAGAGAAAGGGGGACAAAGGGTCTCCTTGGCGGATGCCGGGGAATGGTTGAAAGGTTGAGGTTGGAGAGCCATTGAGGAGGATTTTAAAGAATGGCGAGGAAACCAATCCCATGACCCACTCCACCCAATTGGGGGAAAAACCATAGGCTCCCATCATATTCTCCATGAATTCCCAATTGAGATTATCATATGCTTTTGCTATGTCGAGCTTAATCATCATCCCTGGAGTTCTCAAGATTTTGAGCGAGTGCAACACCTCATGCACGAGAATAACCCCATCTAAGATCTGCGTACCTTCCATGAAACCAGATTGTTCTGGGCTTATGAGCACCGAAAGGAGAGGTTTGAGTCTGTTAGAAATGACTTTGGAGATGATTTTGTAAATGACATTGCATAATGCTATCGGTCTGAATTTGTCAGGGGTATCCGCCCCCACCTCTTTATGAATAAGGGTGAGGAAGGTGTCGTTGAAGGCTTTAAGGACCCCCTTCTTGGTCTTGGACTCCTCCACAATGTTGAGCACATCCTCCTTAACAAGATCCCAGAAGAAATGGAAGAAGTTGGACGTGAAGCCATCTGGGCTGGGGCATTTTCCCAAAGCCATTTGGTTGACCGCTTCCTCAACTTCCTGCATCCCAATGGGCTTGATCAGCATTTCATTGTTTTCTCCAATGACCAGCCTAGGAACTAGGATTGTTATTTGTTCAATGTCCCGACTTCTATCCCCCCCATCCTCCTTGAGAATATTTGAGAAGTGTTGAGTAATTTTATCTTCTATCTCCCTCCTCGTTTCCACTCAGTTCCCCGCCCTAGTCTTAAGTCTCTAGATTCTAGAGCTATTCTTGTTTTGGATCATCGAGTTATGAAAGAATTTAGTATTTCTTTCACCCTCCTGCAACCATTTTACCCTCGCCTTCTATTGCTAGAACAACGGCTCCTGATTTTCCCTAGCTTCCAACTGTCCCATTAACTCCTTCTCTTTGATTTTCATGTCCTCATCCCAGCCACCGTCCATACCCTTTCTGTTGATGAGATCCAGTTCCAGTAACAGTTGTTTCTTGTCCTCAAAGATGTTTCCAAATTCCTCTCTGTTCCACGTGCGGATCTTGGCTTTTAGGGCCTTAAGTTTCTACTGAAAGTGAAACATAATGGTTCCTGGGGGAGGACCAATTCCTGTCACCATTGACTGACTAGGTCCTTGAAGTCTTTGTGCTCCATCCAAAAGTTTTCAAAATGGAAGGGTTTGCCCCTAGGGGAATAAGACCAATCCTAAAAGAGGTTGATGGGCCAGTGATCTAAGCCAGTCGCTGGGAGAACATCAGCCAAAAGCTCCCCCGTACTATGCATGATGTTCTCCGACACCAAGAAACAGTCCAGGTGGGAGGCCACCAAATGCTCCCCTCCATGTTTGTTGTTCCACATGAACTAGACACACCCAGTTTCCACATCAACCAACGATCTATGAGCTAAGAACTCACTGAAAGCTTCCTAGTATTTGTCCAAGGTTCTTCTTCCTCCTTTTTTTTCCCCAAGATTTGCGATCAGGTTGAAATATTCCCCTAGCACCCATGAACCCTTCTCCACTTGCTCCTTAAGCTAGTTGAGGAGATCCATAAAAGATTGCTTCTCAGGGAAACAACTGGGTCCATAGATATTCCCAACTGTTCTATGGACTCCAGAATCCAATAAGCAAAAATATTCCATTAAAGCAAACTTATTGGCAGGCCAGTTGGAGAATTCCACCGTTCGGGGCTGCCAAAGGATTGCAATACCTCCAGATTGTCCTGCTGCATCAATAGCCATGACATGACTTCCTTTCCAGATTTTGTCCTTAATCTTTTCAAGGCCCCTGTAGTTGGATTTGGTTTCTTGGAGGGAAAGAATAACCGAGGATTCCTGCCTGATTTTACGGTTTAGAGTTTTCCACTTCCTGGGGTTACCACACCCCCTTATATTCCATGAAATGAGCTTCATTGGAAAACCTTTTTAGCTTCATAGAAGGCCTCCTGGATTGTGGGATACTGACCAGATTTGATCAATCGCACTCGGATCACTGCTATGCATTTATTATTCGTCTTCCTCCCTCGTCGCAGTTCCTCCTCTGGTGACCTCCTCTTACTTCCCTTCTGGGCATCTGGGTCAATCCCCAGACTCTCCACAGCACCCGTTCGGATAATGGCTTCCTGGAGAAGTTCAAGCTGGCATCTCGAGACATACCCTTGTCCCTTCTTCCTGCATTCTTCCTCTATTGCATCCAAGTCTATCTCACCTAGATCCATGTCCTCCCTTTCGTCCTCCTCCGTACCTTCCATCTGTTGGGCCTCCTCATCCACTAGAGTCTTGGATGGGCCTTCCTGTTGATATTCAACCATTGGCGTAGCTTGGACCTCTTCTCCCTCTTTTAGGGTCCTTAAAGCCTCAAATGAGTTCCCTTGTCTATTCTCCTTGGGCATCGGTTCCAATCGTGCTAAGGTTTTTCCTCCTCCCTTACCGCGCCTTCTGTTCTTGACCTGGGTAAACCCATCCTCTTCTGCAACTTTGAATGGAGAAGGGGCAGCCGGGTCAGTCCTGGGGTTATCTTTGGGGAAATTCCTTCCCAGATGACCATATTCATGACAATGACGACATCTAAAAGGGATATGTTCGTAGTCAATAGGCTGAATCCATTCCTTGTCTTCCCAGTTTAGACTGATTACTTCTAGAAGATCTCTAGATAGGTCCATATAAACACAAATCTAAGCAAAGGCAGTATACCTTTGGATCCTTGTTTGTTCTACTATTTTTATGAATTCTCCCAGGGTGTTTCCTATGTCCCACAAGGTCTCCAAGTCCCAATATTCACCTGGGAGGGAAAATAGGCAAATCCAAATCGGGGTGACTGCCATGTCCTCCATCTCTAGGTTAAAACGCTCCTTCCATGGCTGCAAGAATAATCCAGCCAAGAAGAAAAATTATGGTCCTCCCTCCATGATTCTATCCCTATCTTCTTGGTTAAAAAAGATAATGGTGAAGAAACCCTTGGAACCCAGTTGGAGATCGTAGTGGCCTTTAGGCTTCCACACTCCATTTATCCACTTAACCAGTTCTTTTTCCTTCGGCCAAATCCCCACAAATTTCCCTATTAGGGCCTTTTCCTTCCAAGTCTCAATCTTGCGTCTGACTGCCTCAGATCTTATTTGAATCGTGGGGATGGAAGCCATCCTTGGGAGATAGCCACCAATACTCATTTGTTTTCCTCTCCTAGAACCGGGTTGAGTCCTATCTCCTTTGACATCCTCTTCCTTCTCCTTCTGTCTTCTAAGAGGATCCCCTCCATCCGGGGCGGGCACCCCCTGCCCTAATGCCACCATGGCACCCTGCAGGAGGCCAGTAACCAGAACCTACCTGTAGCCTAGCACCGCTAGGACTCTGTGCACCCTGCTCAGCCAAATAAAAAACCATAGCACCACTCTTCTCTCTAGAAATTTTTTTCTCTAAAATTTGATCAATGACATTTCACTTGTTAACGATAGATATCAATCAAATATTATGGACATCGAATATTCTTTCACTGAAAGTTATCGAACGGATGTGGAACTCTCTAACTAGTTTGAAGAACTAATAAAAATTTATAATGATATTCCATGAGGTATTATATTAGTCTCAATACTCTTCTTAAAAATTTGGGAGGTTCATACATGATTTGGGGATCCTAGTTGGCCTACACCCTAGGGGGGATCTCATCACAATTTCCTAGTAATTTTGGTATTTTTGTCATCAACCCAAAACAAAATAAGGCTGCAGAGGTATAAATTCTGATAAAAATTATCCATAAACCACCTCAGGATGTTTTAAGACTCACCATACCATTCCATTTCAAATTCGGGACCATTTGGTGAAAGTTGGAACGTTGTAGAGTCATGACTAGTTAAGCTTGATTTTTTCCCAATTTTTGCATTTCTCCAAAATTTCCAAAAAGGGACATTACAAAATCATATTCTAAACAACTATTCGTATCCATTTTTATCCATTAGCACCTTCTTTGAAACAATTAGGATTTTTTCATATGCATTCATTCAAAAAACTGAGCATTCAATCATATAACCATTGATTGTGAAGTCATGGGTCAATGTAATTCAATTAACGAGAGTTATCATGGATAACTAAGGGTTCTTATCCTCTAGTTAATCTTGACTCATCTGAAGCCACTACATGGACAATTCGAATTTCCTCTAACCCTAATTCAAATTCCATCCCTTTAAATATTGTACACCACCACTCATTCAAGTTACATGAAATATATCATTATTTTTCTCTCGTGTTCTAAGTTTATTGTGTAATGATCTATATTATTCATTTGTTACATATATTTTTTATTGTTGATTTCATTTTCGCTATATATCTCTTTATTTTATGTACCTATATCTATCTGTTTAAATCTCATACGTTAATGGTATTACAATAGGGAGGAGACAATAGTTGACTCATATACTTTTTGTGGATGATGTTATTATTTAGTTTATGTTTTAAGGATGAAGGTAGACGGGATAATGATATTATTCAACTATTTTTTTGGGCCATGGGTATGGAAGTAAATATTTATAATTCTTTCCTAGATGTCATTTAAGAGGATTCCCAAAATAGGTAATTATGGAAAATAGCTTTACCATACCCTATTATCGATTTGAATAATGGTCTTAAATATGTGGGGTTCACACTCAAGCCTAATAACTATGGGAAAACTAACTGGTATTAGTTGATTCCAAGGATTGAGTCTAAACGAGTTAAATTTTGGTTCAATTGATGCCTATCCAGAAGGAAAAAATGTTTCCTCCTCAATTTTATGTTAAAATCCATCTCTTCCTATTGGAATCTGATGGCCTGTATTTGAAAGGAATAATTGATAGGATCAGAAAAGTTTGTTTTAACTATATTTGGAAGATCAATAGTGAGGGCATGTGATTAAATCTATATAGATAAAAGGCTATTTATACATCAAAGTATCATGTTGGATGGGGACTTCAAACACATTTTCCTATTAAACCAGGAACTTGTAGCAAAGTAACTCTAGTACTTTTTAACAAAAGATAGTTTACAAAGAAGAATCTTAATTGAAAATATCTCTCAGGGAACTATATTGGATTGGGTCATAAGGAAACACAAGTTACTTTACAATGCTTCTAATTAGTGTAAATCCATAACCTTTTCCTTCCCAATCATTGGTCAATATCTAGCATGGAGGATGGGATTACATTATTAGGTTCGAGTAGGATTTGATGTTATTATGGGGTGAGGTGAAGGGATATTTACTTGTAATTATTTCCTTAGGAAAGTTCATGAAACGAGGAAGGTGTACATTGGAAAAATTAATTGATCCTTTGAATACAATTATAAAAACACAAGGATGTGTTCAAGTGCAATATTTGAGATGAGATGGGAGAATATCTTTGAGATGAGAAATATTTCTATATGTGCTTCGAAGGGCTCACATCAGAATCAGAGATGGTAGTGAAAAAATTGCTTGGGTCTTTAATAAGGTTGGGGGATATTATACCGCCAATCTAGGATACATTTGTCTATATTCTATAGTTTTCATGTCCCAAATTTTTCATTGGGTCACAATGGTCTAATCACATTGGCAAATTCACAAGAATTTGTCAAATTGATCCTAAGGGTTAAATAATTGCCAAAGAGAAAATTACTAGTTTCGTAGGTTGGGGGTGGAAGCTTTGGGATTTGGAATAAGGGGGACAATAAATGATGTTTGAACATTTGGGTGATTTTTTCTTTCTCCTACATCCTACACTTCCAAATTTTGCAGCATTCATCATAATGAAGTATGGGTGAAATGTTTCTTTTTTTATAGTACCACATGAAGAGTATGGAATTTATATCTCTCCTTTTGATGATGACATGATTAGAGAACCATCTTATTTAAATTTGTAGTAGAATCCTTTGTTACATTATGATGATACACATCTACATGGTTTCACCTATGATGTTCACTTGAGTCACTTGGAGACTCATGATTTTCCTTGCTCCTTGCCTAGTCTATTCGATGTTGGAGGAACTTCATCCCACACTTGGCTGAAGAGATATATGATTGAAGAACATTATTATTGACAGAAAAATCATTTGTTATTTCATGATGATATACATATTTATGGGTGTATTGATGATACTTCTTTGATCCACTTGAAGTCTTCATGTTTTCTTTGCTCCTTATTTGGTTCAGATTTTGGTGGAGGTTCTTCATTCACTCCTTGGATGAAAGAACACATGGATGATTATATTGATGCACATTATATATTTTTGGAGCAAAATTATGGGACATGGGATCCTCCCCTATGTCATTGGAGCATATTTGATTGGTCACTTGAATCTTGTTTGCACTTGGAAAATGGTGGTCTACTTACTTGGAGGTATAAGCACTTTCATGATTTTTTGATGAGGCACCTCCTTGATGTACATTTTTATTATGTTGTTATGTACTTTGATGATATATATTATGTACTCATGATATTTGGAAGAATGAATAAAATAAAATGGGATCCCAGAATTCTCTTTCCTAATGGTATGGGTTGGAGAGCACTCTTAATTGTTGGAGTGCAATACAAGCAATGGGACCCTGGGATAGTTTTTATTCCCATTGGTTTCAAATTATTTGGGAAACAAAAAATATGGGAGATGGATTAACCACTTAATAAAGTGATTTTAATCAGAGTACTGCAGAAGCAATCATGGTGGTTCCTCTCTAAAATCTTCATGGAATCTCAAAGACTCAAAGTTGGGCAACTCAGTGGCAACTTCAAAGAATCATACATAAAGGAAGTTCTTCAACACCCATGTTTGAAATTGCTTGAGAAAAAGAAATATTGGGAAGGGAGGATTTTTCATGTCCCAAATTTTGCATTGGGTCACAATGGCCTAATCACATTTTCCATATTCATGAGAATTTGTCAAATTGATGCTAAGGGTCAAATAATTTCCAAGGAGGAAAATTACTAGTTTCCTAGGTTGGGGGTGGAAGCTTTGGGATTTTGAATAAGGGGGATAATAAATGATGTTTGAACATTAGAATGGAAAAATATTTAATAAGGGAGATAAATAAATAAAAACAAGGGAAAATCAAAGTGGCAATTGATCATGAAGACACATGGAGGATGTGGGGCCCACACAAGCTAGATTTTCTATGCCACATGACATCCTCCTCTTGCAATTTGGAATCCATGGGAAGACTAAATGTTCTTGGATGATTTATAAGGATAATACACTTGGCCATATGCATAATAGGTATAATTTGGAATGAAATGTAACTTACATGGGAGAGGAAGAGTCATTTTGGAGCTAGTGAGACACTCGGAATAGATTCCCTAGCTCTATGACAATAATGATGAATATGCTATGACACCTATGAAAATTATGGAATATGACATATATAACATGTCAGGTCGAAAGAGAGCATCCAACAGGGTGCTCATGTGAGTTGGGAAAATTCAATGGGTTCCTACTCAAATTGGGCAAAGATGGAAGGCTAGGAAGGGGGGGACACATGGAAAATATTAAGCACACACCCTAATTCGAATTGGATTGAGTTTGTGGATGGATTGGTAACCTTAGAAGGATAATTATGTTTATAAAATACAGGTATCAACCAAGAGAGGATCTTTTGATCATTTGAGAAATTTGCATTTGTGAATTGAGAGAGCTAGTGGATGACCAGTTTCTTTCCTTAGCCAATTTTGAGGGTGAAAGATTACCATCAAAGTTGGTATTTGGAGAGGCCAATATATTAATCTTTCACATTGATATAGGAACAAATATTCAATCTCATCAAGAAATAATCAAGAAATAACTTAGAAATGGTGTTAATCGGAACCAGAATAGTTTCCTCTCTGTATATTCAATAATTAATGAATAGTTACAATAACAATGTCAAGCAATAGCTTGAATCAATGAGGAATTCAAATACCTAAGGAGGTCATTCAAATTCAATGAGTGATTCTAGCTTAACTGACTATAAGCCATTGGTTCACACTCAGTTAACCACTTGACCAAAACCCTAATTGACTCACCAAACCATAACTGAAGTCGGAGTGCAATAAATTATTGAATCTCAACTGAAAGAGATCAAAAACATGTCATAGCAATCCAAGCATCAAGTTATAGTGCTTCAATGACTTCAATGAACCCTGATGAGGTTAACTGAAGATGAACTGATCATCAGAAGTTGGTGGAGGTGCCCCTGTTGACTCTAGATCATTAAATAATAATAAATAATCATTAAATAATATATTTAATGAGAGGAGGTGCCTTAACTAACTGGTTGAACTGATTGTAACCACTAGTTAGCAATTAGGTGCATTAATATCACTCAGATCACCCCCAGAGTGCTCCAGTTAGCCTCCTTGACTGTGGGAGAAGGCTAAGTTAGCCTCCTTGACTATAGGTAGGCGTGGGTGTGACTGGATGATGTCAATTAATGCTCCACTGATATCAATTAATGTCAATTATACTTAGGATAGTGGTTTAACTAGGCCAATTTGACCAAAAAGAGTGTGTATGGTGGTAAATGTCTCCAACACCCCCCCTTAAGCTATACTTAGGAGGAGTTAGAAAACAAAACAAGCATAAAAATTCTAGGGCCCCGACAACTAAGGCCATAGGTCACCTTGTACAATGCTGAAACTGAAACAATGCTCAAAACAAACTAAGTGAGGAAAAGAGGGAAAACCTAGTGGGAAAACCCCCCCCTCAAGCTGAACACTGAAAGTAGTCTGAATCACCCTGATGAACTCACCCCCAATAGTGAATGGAGGTAAGTGAAATTTTTCTAAAAATCTCTTGGTGAAGATGTATACAATCTTCTCATTAGTCGGGCAGTATTGCAGAATGATGGTCCTGTCATGCACTTGCTCCCTGATGTAGTGCATATGAATCTCTACATGCTTGGTCCTCTGTCTGGTAAATGGATCTATGGATATCTTAATAGCACTCTGGTTGTCACAAAAGAGGATAGTGGACAAAGTACTACCAAGATCAAACTCTGAAAGAATGCCTTGCAACCAAACTGCTTGGATGCAAGCATTCACCGCTCCTCGATACTCGGCCTCTGCTGAAGATAGTGATATGGCATCATGCTTTTTGCTTGACCAGAAAATAGGGCCACCACAAAACATGAATACATATCCAGAAGTTGACTTCTGATCAATAGAATCACCCGCCCAATCAGAATCTGTGTATCCAACCATCTCTAGCTCGGAGTCTGCAGCATAGTGAATGTCGTAGGTCTTGGTTCCCTGAATATACCGGAGGATCCTCTTGGATGCCTTCCAATTAATATCATGAGGCTGCTTCATGTATCTTGATACATCATTCATAGCATAACAAATATCAGGCCTAGAATGTGTCAAGTACAACAAGCTACCAATCAGCTGTCGATAGATAGTGCAGTCCATGGGAGGTGTGTGTTTTCCTTCTTCAAGGTTGATCCATGAAAGGAAAGGAAATGGTGCAGGCATACTTTCAGCCATGTTAAACTTAAATAACAAGTATGAATTGTATATGGACTAAGTGACCATAATCCCATCATAATTTTGCTCGATTTAGAGCCCCAAAAATTGTTTTAGAAGCCCCAAATCACTCATTTCAAAGGCATTGTGGAGAGTAGTTTTGATGGATGAAATGGAGGAAACTGTGGTACCTGTGATCAGTAAGTCATAAACATAAAAAACAATGATAATTATATGACCATCATGCTGCTGTAAATACACATTTGGATCTGATCTACATCTCTGAAAATTTTGCGAGAGAAGAAAGGCATCCATCTTGGAATACCACTCTCTTGGGGCCTGTTTTAACTCGTATAGTGACTTCTTTAGCTTGCAAACCAAAGATGGATTAGTGATGTAGCCCTCAGGATAATTCATGTATGTCTCCTCATGAATATCTCCATGTATAAAGGCTGACTTAACATCCATGTGATGCACCTCCCAGTGCTTGGATGCTTAAATTGCCAAAACAAGGCAGATGGAGTCCATTTTTACAACCGATGCAAAGGTCTCATGGTAGTCCACTCCTTGGACCTGAGAGAAATTTTTTGCTAACAGCCTTGACTTATATTTGTAGGTGCTTCCATCAGCAGCAACCTTTGTTTGAAACATCCACTTGCATTGAACCAATTTCCTTCTCGGAGGAAGAGAAACTAGCTCCCAAGTAGTGTTTTTCTGAAGAGAATTCATCTCTTCATCCATGGAAACTTGCCATCTCGAATCATTCCGAGCATGGTAGTAGGATTTTGGATCTGAACTAAACATAAAATAGCAAGTTTCAGATAGCAAATTATCATAACAATAGAGTGCAATACCTACACTTTGGAAATCAGACCGGGTTCTCCTTGGATCATCTGGATTTCCAATGTTGTCTCCTGCGGAGGAGAGTGTCTGTTGGGCCCATGTAGGAAGATGATTTTGCACTTCAGGTTTTGATTTAGAATCTAATGATTGATGCACACTGATATCATAAATCAGAGGATCCAAATCAGGGTCATCTCCCCCAATTTCATCATCCAAATATTCAATAGAAGAGGAAGAAAACTCAGCAGTTTTCTCCTTCACTAGCTCCATCTCCTGAAGAGGCTCATTGAACTTGACACTTCTCTCGATGATGATCTGTTTGGTATTGATATATAGCAGCTTGAATCCTTTATGTTCATTAGGATACCCAATAAATAGACATTCTATGCTTTGTGGTTGCAAAGCCCTTCTTTTATCAAGCGGAATCCAGGCCCATGCAGTGGACCCAAACCCCTGTAGGTTCGACACATCCGGCTTGTGTCCGAAGTATGCTTCAAAAGGAGTCTTTCCTTTCATGGATGAATGTGGCACCCTATTCTGAATGTATGCTGTAGCATGCATGGCTTCAGCCCACAAATTTGCAGCAAGCTTCTTTGACTCCAACATACAGGTGGTCATCTCCTAGGGAGACCGGTTCTTCCATTCCGCTACTCTGTTCTGCTAGGGAGTGTAGGGAATTGAATGCTGGATCTGAATACCACTTTGGCAGAATATGTACAGAAAATAATTACTGACATACTCCCCTCCATTATCAGATATCAATATCTTGATCTTAAGCCAAGAGGCATTTTTTATCAAGGCCTTCAATTCAGGAAATTTTTCACATACTTCTGATTTCTTTTTGAGAAAGAAAACCCATGTAATCCTTGAAAAATCATCAATAAAAGTAAGGAGGTACCTTGATCAATTCATGGATGTGACAGGAATCAGACCACTAATATCACAATGTATCAGCCCCAATATACTTGTAGCTTGGTTTTCCTTCCCTCAATCGAACTTGTGCTCAGGGTGTTTTCCAATCACACAGCCCTTGCAAATTCTCGTGGTTTCCTTGATGACCAGGAGGCCTTCAACCATGGATTTTTTCTGTAATTGCTGAAAATATTTGAAACTAAGATGGCCAAACCTCTCATGCCACAACCTACTAACCTCATTTCCATGAGTTAGCAGAGTAGTGGGCTTTGTATCCGCAACAAAGTGAGAGAACTCATAGGCTTTTGCATGATGATTTGCAAGGCCTTTTGCAATGAGTTTCCCGGATGCAATTTCTGTTATCTCAACATCATCTGGGCTGAAAGAGACTCTCTTAGGCATTACTGTATGTGTCATCTGATAGACACTAAGGATATTTGCTGCTAGAGACAGTACATACAAAACATTAGAGAAAAAACCATTTTCAAGATCTACAGTACCTTGTCCTTTGGAAATGATGGTGGATTCATCTCCCATGTGGATGGGGATGGATTTGCTGGTCTCCAAGGATGAAAAGGAGTCTTTTTCAGCCATCATGTGATTCAAAGATCCAGAGTCAATTAGCAGTGCTTTGGACTTCGAAGTGCTTTCCATGAGGGCATGACCTTTCTCATGCTGTGGTTCCCGATCTTGGTGATCTCTCCTCCGAAAGCTCTCTGAAAGATTGATGTGATTCCTCTCAAGGAGAGAGGTTGCTTCATCAAGATTTTTCTTCACGCAGGCATGTTCAGGGTGAAAACCCTTCCCATAGTAAGAACACTTGACTTTTTCTTTCCCATTGTGCCCTTTTCCTTTGTTCTTCCTTGAGCCGGAAGATTCATCATGCTGTTGGTTTTCAACTCTAGGCTTAGGAGCATCAAATTTAGTTTTCTGATTTTTCTGCTGCTTTCCTTTACCCTTCAGATCTTTGGGCCCTGAGACATGGAGGGATTGATCACGGGAAGATCAGATGATCCCCATCTGGACAAGCTTGTCATGTTCATTTGTTAGGGACTCAATGAAGGCATTGAGTGTAGGCATCTTCCATCTAGGGGTTGTGAGCTTCCCCGCATGGAATGTAGAAACAAAAACTGAATAATCAGCCCCGAGTTTGGAGAGTATGGCAAGGATGAGCTGATCATCCTCCTTCTCCATGTTGCATTGCTTCAAGAGTAAAACAGTATGCTTGAAATTTGTAAAGAAATCATTCAGAGTCTCGAAATTGGAAGGTTGGAGAGACATGAGTTCATTTTCGAGCTGGTAAACCCTCAAGTCATCATGCTTTCCATATAGAGATTCCAATTTGTCCCATATTTCTTTCGATGTCTTCAAATCCATAAGATGGAAGATAAGGTCTCAGGAAATAGAGAGGCACAAGAAACCGAAGGCTTCATCCTTCTTGTTCAAGAATCTTGGTTTTTCTATGGCGTATCCAGGCTCAACTTCAGTGTACATGGTGACTCTAAAAATTCCTTTGGAGCGCAGTCTCCATATCACTTTTCCATGAGTGGAAATTGTATGGAGTCAAGAGATCTGTTGAGGAGGCCATCTAGATGTGCTGGAGCGAATGCTTCACTTGTAGAAACCTGAAAATCAAAACAGAAAGGGAAAAATAAGGTCGGATAGCCTACACATTCTAGACTTTCATCACACCTAGCATAGTCAATTAAGCAAGCTTTATCAACAAGTTCTTTACTTGGGGTATTGAGTGGTAAGCCTTGGCTTCTGGTGCAGTGCTGGATTTTTGAGCTATTGCTCACTTTTCATGGAGAAATATGTCAAAAGGCTTGTTTTTGAGAGATAGATCTTCGTCCCACCGTAAGCTCTGATACCATATTAATATTGCACATTGATATAGGAACAAATAATCAATCTCATCAAGAAATAATCAAGAAATAATCAAGAAATAACTCAGAAATGGTGTTAATCAGAACCAGAATGGTTTCCTCTTTGTATATTCAATAATCAATGAATAGTTACAATAACAATGTCAAACAATAGCTTGAATCAATGAGGAATTTGAATACCTAAGGAGGTCATTTGAATTCAATGAGTGAGTCTAGCTTAACTGACTATAAGCCATTGGTTCACACTCAGTTAACCACTTGACCAAAACCCTAATTGACTCACCAAACCCTAACTGAAGTAGGAGTGCAATAAATGACTGAATCTCAACTGAAAGAGATCAAACACATATCATAGCAAGCCAACCATCAAGTGCTAGTGATTCAATGACTTCAATGAACCCCAATGAGGTTAACTGAAGCTGAACTGATCATCATAAGTTGGTGGAGGCGCCCTTGTTGACTCCAGATCATTAAATAATAATAAATAATCATTAAATAATATATTTAATGAGAGGAGGTGCCTTATCTGACTGGTTGAACTGATTGTAACCACCAGTTAGCAATTAGGTGCATTAATATCACTCAGATCACCCTCGAAGTGCTCCAGTTAGCCTCCTTGACTGTAGGAGAAGGCTAAGTTATCCTCCTTGACTGTAGGTAGGTGTGGGTGTGACTGGATGATGTCAAATAATGCTCCACTGATGTCAATTAATGTCAATTATACTTAGGATAGTGGTTTAACAAGGCCAATTTGACCAAAAAGAGCGTGTATGGTGGTAAATGTCTCCAACACAATCAGGTATTTAATGGAGCTTTAATGGATTTTTTATTTTCATATGTAAGCTACAACGAACCTTGTGGTTTCTTCCAATGCAACCCATTATTTCAACCATTTCCAGTCTTTCTTGCATATTCTTGCTCATGGAGGGATTGCGATTTGGGTGAGATATTATGATATTTGGGAGATATTCTCATGGTAAATTTCTAATTGTAATATTCTTAATATACTCTGATATTCATCTTCATAAATTCTCAAGTCAAAATACCCAATGGTTGTATGCGAAAACGATTTTTAATGAGCAAACAATGACCATTTCCCCACTATATTGATGTATTCCATTGAATGCTGATGATTTAGAGATTATCATGGTACATTTATGATTGTAATAAATTTAATATGCTATTTTATTAATTTTCAAAAAGTATCAGGTCGAAATACAAAAGGGATGTATGTAAAAGTGAATATTAATGAGGAAACAATGACCATTTCCCCACTATATTGTTGTATGCCATGGTAATGCTGATTATTTCGAATGGGAGAATTTATATCTGATATATTTATGATTAATGGACTATAATTTATGAGTATTAAAAGTTTCATGTTCATAACTTAAGCATTTGAATCCATCTTACTAAGTTTAATTGCATTTGGAGAAGATTTGATGCCATTTCTCCAAGGGTCGAATTAGTGATTTTGTAGTTGTTTGGGAGAGGGTCATAATAGTATGTATAAAGTGAATAATTATGCATATGAGACATTAAAAATTTCCCTTAAACATCCTATTCCTCTATTTATAAATTCGAGTGGGTTTGGGAGAATTTGAGAAGCCATTTCCAGCATTTACCCAGGGGGAATTGGAAGCCCAGTTTTCTAGTAAACTTACTCCTACTTTGATCGGAATATTAAACAAGGTTACAGAAGTAATTGGAGGTTCATAAATCATCCCTAAAAATCATATTCAAGTATTAATACCATTCATACACCTTTTGAGAATATATGGGAACATTTGGGTCAATTTGGAGACCTAGACATCAAAACTAGTCAAAGGTCAAAATTGGGAAAAAGTGAAAAATGGTCATTGTAATAAAATTATTAACAAGGGAAATTAGAATAGTGGCATAGGATCCAAGTTTTCTACAATTTTGTCAAGTCTTAAACAAGAAATTATTAACTTGGGATAGGATACAACAAAAGTGTTGGGCACATGGGCAGACCCGGGTTAACGCTTTATACGTCGCACCAAAAAAAGACCCACTGTGTTGGCCCTTTCGGCAACAACCTACACGCAGGTTGCAGTCTCACCCGAAACAGCAATGGGGTGCCGCAGAATCAGGTTTCTGCATGC
>LPNX010477487.1:0-20495 GCA_001517045.1 Pseudotsuga menziesii
AAACTAATAATCAAGATAAGTCAAAGTTGGTATTTTATTGTGTTTTTTTTTAGACATTTATATTCGTATATTTTTTAATGCCTCAACAGAATGCTTGAAAGTTTCATGTCTTGAATGACAAGTATCAGCAACATTTCACATTTTCCTTCCCGATAGCTCTCAACTAGGAATCAAGATGAATTTCATGTCTATATTGTCTATTTTATTTTATATCGATAATTTGGAGGACTCTCTTACACAAAAGTGGTGGTCTATGGCAGTCTATTGTTCAAGATATTGTTTAGTGAAGTTCACTGCTGAAGAGCTTCGTAAGATTATGGATAGAAAACATAAGATACAAAACATGGGAAATAACAGACATGTTTTGAAGTTCACTCTATTAGGAATTGACTTGCAGGTGTTTCCATACTCCCTCTCTCTGCCTCATAACCCCAATCAATATGCCAACGAAAGGTGTCTTCTTTATTTCCCCCTCTAAATAATGAGAAAGTACCCACCTTCACTACCCCCAAATCCACACTCTACCTATAAACCAACCCACTCTAGAGCAAAGCCACTCATTACAAAAGCACAGATCTTTTCTTTTCTGCTGACCACCTCACCTTACTGGTTCATCAACTCATCAGTAACCTTTACTAGAGAGCTAGAGCTCTCTAAGACAATTACAACTTAGTTGGATTAGTCCTCAATCACTGGAGTGCTTGAACATGGGCCTGTTTTTGAAATTGGGCATACATTTGAGCTTGTCCTTGGGAATGGGAACGATTATGCATCTTAGTATCAAATGGAGCCCAAGTCTCATACTCTTCTTGAACCTAGAATCCACATCCAACTTGCTATTGACTGGAGCTAAAAGTACCCTTGACAGGATACAAAATCATAGTTAACTTATAAGGCTCTATAGGATTATCCAATTATACAAACCAGATCCAAAATTGAATTATATTGCCGAAAACTAATTTTTTTGTTTGAAGCACGAGATCTACTACTCTAAACAAATTATGTACATAATAATTTATCATTTTGATTTGACATAAAATGCTTTCAAACAATTATTGTGTGTCATATAATATGTATAAAGAACATCAACAATATTTAATGTGCCCATCACTTCTCTGCTTATTCTATTTCACAAGGATAATATTTTGCCCTCTTGCATGAGTAAAAAATATGCCATTAATTTCTGTTTAAATTTTATTTACAAGATTCCATAAATACCTTAGCAAGTTAGCATTCAACAATGACATGTACATTATGTAGATAATAAATGCTTCAAATCTAAGAAGAGTACACATTTCCAAATGACAATTTTAATTGTCTGTCCTGACTCTTTGAACCATTGATAACTCACAAAATTTTGATGAATTTACTTGGATTGGTAAAACAAACATGCATAGCAATATTGAAAGTCTAAGTATCT
This sequence comes from Pseudotsuga menziesii, assembly GCA_001517045.1. Classification (NCBI taxonomy): domain Eukaryota; kingdom Viridiplantae; phylum Streptophyta; class Pinopsida; order Pinales; family Pinaceae; genus Pseudotsuga; species Pseudotsuga menziesii. The sequence goes on from LPNX010477487.1 coordinate 1,421, forward strand.
TTTTCCAGTAATCCTATTGATTATTACATTATCATCGTTGTTTTTTGGAAAATTACAAAAAAACCAACATTTGAATCCTAGATATTGTTTTCCAATAGAGATCAGAAAGTGTAGAGAGTACATATTATCTTGTAATTTTTTTCACAATGTGCATTCAATTGAAAATAATAAAAAATATGCTTAAATATGAAGCGAGAAGAAGATCCTTACTAGGCCTCCAAGAGGTGATAGGAACGATGAAGGGACAGATTTCACATGAGGCTTGAAAATGAATAAGGACAAGGTACTATCCTCGTAACTCTTCTCCTTTAAACCATCAGAACCAAAATTTAGTGGAGGGGATAACGAACCAGTTTCATTCAAAAAAGGTGGCAGAGTAAATGAACCCGTTGTTGGAGACATATTTTCCTGCATCATACTCATTCACGTCATCAAAAGAAAGAGAGACAAAAATTAAATGCAGAACAATGCTTTATAACACTTCTAATAATGAGAGAAAAATAAATGATGAATTTCAAATATTCTTACGTTGAGGAAGAAATTGACAGCAATGTAACTTTCTGATTGAAAGAATAATAATGATTTTAAATTGACATGACCCAAAATAGAGATAGGACAATTGCATTGTTGTAACCATCTTTGCTCTCTATAAAAATATTAGTAGCGTAAATTAACAAAAAATATTTGTGTACAACGCATCAAAAGGTTAGATTGGGATGGCATGAAAGAAAATCAATTTAACTCAATTAAATTTCCCAAGTAATAAATGTATAGAAGTTTGTGTTCACCCAACATAAAAAATGTGCATCAGCTTACATAGAAGATACCTACAGTAAATGAAGACACAGGAGTGAAGCCTCGCATTCTACATATGGCTAGTAAACTAGGCACATGTGGTTTCATTTGATCAAACAAAACTATTTTAACTAGGTAAACTTGGATATCCATAACTAAAGCTGAGTTAAAGTGGCTTTTCTTCGAGTGAAATGTAGTTATTCTTTAACAGAATGTCGAATTGATGACAGCAAGTGACGTAAGGTAAGTTCTTTCTCATCCCAACATATTGAGATGGTAAATTTAATTCCATGAATCAATCTAATGGATATGGGTTTCTCCAAAGTCCTGTGTTAGTATATTGAGATTAAGTTGATACATTAACTGAGTTCTGATGATTTTCTGTGCATTGAACGCAAGTATACTGAGAAAAGATGAAGCCTATAACTGAAAATTAAACTGATGTAAGATGGCAAATTCCCATAAACAATCCAGGATAAATTCCATGACAAAAACTAAAGTAATCTACTTCAAATTGAGAACGTGTGGGTTTTCTAAAAATGTCATAATATCATAAGAAGAGCCTTACTAGGCCTCCTGGAGGTGACAGGCACAAAGAAGGGCCAAATTTCACATGAGGCTTGAAAATGAATGAGGACGAAGTACTATCCTTGTAACTCTTCTCCGTTAAACCATTAGAACCATAATTTAGTGGAGGGGATAACGAACTTTCATTCAAAAAAGGTGGCAGAGGAAATAAACCCATCATTGGAGACTGCTCTTCCTACATCATACTCATTCATGTCATCAAAATAAAGAGAGACAAACATTAAATGGACAATAATACTTCATAACAGTTCTAATAATGAGAGAAAATAAAATCATGAATTTCAAATCTTCTTACGTTGAGGAAGAAATTGACAGCAATGTAACTTTCCAATTGAAAGAATAAGAATGATTTTAAATTGACATCACCCAAAGATAGAGATAGGATAGTTGCATTGTTGTAACCATCTTTTCTGTCTATACAAATATTAGTAGTGTAAATTAACAAAAAAATATTTGTGTACAGTGCATCAAAAGGTTAGGATTGGATGGCATGAAAGAAAATCACTTTTTCTCAATTAAAATTCCTAAGTAATAAATGTGTAGAAGTTTGTTTTATGCCAACATCAAATATGTGCATCAACTTACATAGAAGATACCTACAGTAAATGAAGACACAGAAGTGAATCCTCACATCCTACATATGGCTAGTAAACTAATCACAGATGGTTTCATCTGATCAAACAAAACTATTTTAATGAGGTAAAGTCGGATATCCATAACTGAAGCTGAGTTAAAGTGGCTTTTCTTCGAGTGAAATGTAGTTATTCTTTAAAAGAATGTCAAATTGATGACAAAAAGTGAGGTAAGGTAAGTTCTTTCTCAACCCAACATATTGACAAGGTAAAGTCAATTCCATGAATAAATCTAATAGAAATGGGTTTCGCCAAAGGCCTATTTTAGTATATTGAGACTAAGTTGATATAGTCACTAAGTTATCATGATTTTCTATGCATTGAACACAACTATACAAATAAAGGCTGAAGCCTATAACTGAAGATTAAATTGAATTAAGAGGGGGAATTCCCCTAAACAATCCAAGATAATTTTTGTTAGAATAATCAACCCATAGTTTACTACCTTAGACATTAATTTAATTACTTTTGTCTTATTTACCTAGTTCATGTGTCCCACCTTGTGCAAGTTGTCATTTACCTATCCATAGTGGTCAAACTTGCCTTATTTGACTCATGTAGCGCTTGGGAAACCTCAAGGAATCAATTCTGATTTATTCCTGGCCTCCTAGGAGCCCTTTTGCTTTTTCTGCTTTATTCCCTGATTTTTCAGTGTTTTAAGGCAAATGGAAAAGCTTGACTAGGTGAGGTTGACTAGTTTTTTGTCCTACAAAATCCTCCTATCTTTTCTCCTTGGAAAAGCATGTATGAGTTTTCATTCCATCACTCTTTAGCTTGCATAAGCCATTTCTCTAATTCGTGAGCTCCATGACAGATTTGGGATCAGCTTTTTACACCTATGGGGGATTTGCTTATTTTTAGTAAGCCTGCTTTATGCTAGATTCGAATTGCTCCTCATGCATTCGAATCCCTGATTTATTTTATTTATTCAACAACCTATTATGTTAAAGGGTGGGCTATTGTACACTGAGTTAATATAGTTTAGTGTTCATCTCCAATTCAAGTCTCTTTTGTGAGTGATTTTGCATGATCAATTGTTAATTGTTGTGAGTAAAATTAATCTATCACTGGGTTCAATTTCCACATGGTATCAGAGCCATTGTAGATCGATTTCTCTCTTTCGAAATTGTTTTGCAGGTTCGACATCAGTGACTGGAAGCCTTCTACTGACAGCCGGGACAGATTTTCTAAGCTATGGATCAATCACAGAAAACTATCTTGACTCCCTTCAATTTATTTGAATGGAAAGCAGAGATGGAGATACTGTTGAGAGCGAAATACCTCTATAGGGTGACTATGGAAATAGAAGTAGATCCCAATGCAACTGCAGAGAAGATTAAATGGCACAACAGGAGGGATGAGGCCTATGGTCTCCTGTGTCTGAGTATTTCCAGAGACCTCCTTTTCCATCTTGATGGATTGACATCACCGAATGAAGTATGGGAGAATATTTCTGATCTTTTTGGAAAGACAGATGAGATGAGGGGACATCAAATCGAAAATGAGCTGATTTCTCTGAGTCCAAATAGCTTTGAATCCATGCAGCTATATTTCTCCAAGTTCAAAGCACTTGTTTTGCAGCTGAAACAGTGTGGGATCGAAACGAAGGATGATCAGCTCATCCTGGACATTCTCTCGAAGCTAGGCCTTAACTATTCAGTGTTTGTTTCAACCTTCTATGCCACAAAACTGACAGCTCGAACCTAGAAGATGCCTAGCCTTGCAGATTTCATGGAATCTCTCACACAAGAACAGGATAAGATGGTGATGATGGGCACCATCAAACCATCCAAAGATCAAGCTCTAATTGCTGGACATTCGAAGGTGGATTAAAAAATAAAAAATAAAGCTAAAAATCCACCTGAGCAAAAGAGAGACAAGAAACAGTCTCCGGAGGAGCCACAAGGTTCCAAGAAGAACTACCAGAAGAAGAAAAACGAAGGTGAAATGAACAAGTGCGCATACTGCAATAAGGGCAATCACACTGAAATCTCTTGTATGAAGAAGCAAATAGACATGCTGACCCAAATCCTAGAGAAGAATGGAATCTCCCTTCCAGAAATCTCAAAGAAGAGAGAAGGAGGATCAAGTTCAGATGACAGAGAGAGAGAGAGAGAGTTCATGCATTGGTTGCTGGCACATCAAGCTCACCCAGTTTTATCATTGATTATGGAGCTTCAAGACACATGGTTTCGACCAAGGAGGCCTTCTCCTCACTTGATATGTCGAAAGGACCACCTATAGTACTGGGAGATGACTCTCTCACTAAAAGTTTGGGCAAAGGGAGGATTGATCTTGATCATGGTCAGTTCAACAATGTGTTGTATGTGACTGGTCTTGCCTCCAACCTCTTGTCAGTGTACTAGATGACCCACACTGGGTCTCCTAAGAAAGTCATATTCTCCCTTGATGAAGTTGATATCATAGAGATCTCAAGTGGTAGAGTCATTGCAAAAGGAGTTGCAAATCATGCTCAAAAGGTATACATGTTCTCACACTTCCTACCCTACTCAAACCCCTCTGCTCTTCTAATCCATGATAATGAAGCCAGCAAGCTTTGGTATGAAATATTTGGCCACCTAAATTACAAGTATCTTTCTGATATTAGTGAAAAAGAGATGGTCATAGGGTTTCCCAAGATAAAATTTTCCAAAGGAGTCTACCAAGGTTGTATCCTAGGAAAACACCCAGAGCATAAATTTGAGAGAGCTAGTCATGAGAGAACCTCTGCACCCCTCGAGCTGATCCACAGTGATGTTTCTAGCCCATTCCCTCATATTTCCATGAGTCAGGCCAAATATGCATTGAATTGCATTGATGAATTTTCCAGGTATTGCTGGGTTCACTTCCTGAAACACAAGTCTGAAGTTTTTGGCCTATTCAAAGTCTTTAAGGATTTGGTTGAGAACCGGTCTGGAAGGAAACTCAAGGCCCTCAGATCTGACAATGGTGGTGAGTATTTCAAGTATGAATTTATTAATTATTATGCAGATGTAGGTATTCAGATGCAGCATTCTATCCCTTACACAGCACATCAAAATGGTGTTGCTGAGAGGAAGAACGGATCACTGAAGGAGATAGCAACATGCATGATGGAGGCCAAAACTTTGCCACCAAAGTACTGGGCCGAAGCTATCAACTGTGCAGCCTATATTCAGAATAGGGTGCCTCATAAACAACTTGATCGCATGACTCCCTTTGAAGCATGGAGTGGGCACAAGCCAGATGTGACCCATTTCAGGATTTTTGGCTCAAAGGCTTGGGCTAGAATTCCAACAGAGAAGAGGAAGGATTTGCAGCCCCAAATCCAAGAGTGTCTTTTTTTTGGATACTTTGAAGATTCAAAAGGGTACAAACTGATAAATTTGAGCACAAACAAATCCTTCATCGAAAGGTGTGTTCAGTTTGAAGAAGAACCCCTTGCAGTAGTGGAAGTTGGAGAAGCCTCTTCTCCACCTGCACCTCAGGAAGTAAGTAAAGAGTTTGTTGAACATGCTGATTCTGATTTGTCAGATGGATATGAGTTTATTGCATACCCTAACATCCCTACAAGGCCAAAATGGGAATCCAAGACACTACATGCAACAGGAGAGCTAGCTGGGGATCCCAATGACCCAAGGAGGACTAGATATCAGTTTGAGAGTGGTCTGTGCATGAAGGATACTATGTTTGCTGAAAAATGATATTTGATGGTGGATTCTGATCCTAAAAAATATGAATAAGCAGCAGGAGATCCAATATGGAAAACATCCATGAAGGAGGATTTCAGCTCACTCCAAAAGAGCAACACATGGGAGCTAGTGGATCTTCCCCCAGGGAAAAAGTTAGTCCAATGTAAGTGGGTCTATAAGACCAAATTTGCTGCTGATGTTTCACCACTAAAGTACAAGGCCATATTGGTATCCAAGGGATACTCACAAGTTCATGGCATAGATTACAATGAGACCTTTTCCCCAGTGGCAAAGATGGATTCCATTAGGCTAGCCTTAGCCATTGCAGCCTCAAGGCAATGGGAGCTACATCACATGGATGTAAAATGTGCCTTCGTGAATGGAGATATCACTGAAGATATATATATGTAGCAGCCTCAAGGTTTTTCTACTGACCCTTCTCTTGTGTGCATTTTGAGAAAGTCATTGTATGGGCTAAAGCAAGCCCCCAGGGCTTGGTATGCCAAGATCGATAGCTTCTTTCTATCACTGAATTTTGTTCGGTGAAAATCAGATCCAAATGTCTATTTGAAGTTAGTTAATGGTTCATTAATGATCATTGTGTTATATGTTGATGACCTCCTCATTACAGGAAGCTCAAAGGTTGAGATTGCTTCCTTAAAAGGAGCTATGAACCAAGCCTTCTCCATGACATCTTTGGGGCTCTTAAGTCAATTTTTGGGGCTTGAGATTGCTCAAACCAAAGCTGGAATCAAGGTGCACCAGTCCAAATATGCCTTGGACTTGCTGAAAAAATTCAAAATGAAGGATTGCAAAGCAAGCAAAACTCCTTTCCTTTCAGGAGTGAATCTAGAAGAAGCTGATTCTTCACCTATGGTAAACAATACACTGTATAGGCAATTGATTGGATGTTTATTGTATCTGACACATACTAGACCTGATATTTATTATGCAGTAATTGTGGCTTCTAGATACATGGATCAGCCTCATGAGATCCATTGGAAAGCAGCCAAAAGGATCCTTAACTTTGTTCAGGGAACAAGGACACATTGGATCTTCTATAAAGCAAAATTTGATCTTGATTTGATTGGATTTACTGACAATGATTGGGCATGTGATAGCATAGACAAAAATCCCACATCAAGATATGTGTTCATGCTTGCAGAAGGGCCAATCAGCTGGTCAAGAAAGAAACAGAGTGCCATTGCACTCTCATCTACAGAAGCAGAGTACAGAGGAGTTGTTAATGCAACAACTCAATGTTTATGGTTGCAGGGTTTACTTGGAGAGTGTGGTTTCGAATCAGAGTACTCAACTACCATCTACTATGATAACCAGATTACCATTTGAATCTGCAAATATCCAGTTCAGAAGCAGAGAACCAAACACATTGAGATCCATATGCACTACATCAGAGGGCTTGTGCATGATGGCACCATTCACCTACTCTTCTGTTCATCTTCAGAACAAGTAGCTGATATCTTCACCAAAGAATTTTGTGAGAAGACCTTCAGAAATCTCAAATCACTGCTGGGGATTGCTGATCATGCTGTGAAGCATGAGTGAAGACAATATTTCCAAATTTTGTTTTACAGTCCATGTTTAAGGGAGGATTTTCCCAAGTTGGTTTTGCCTCTTTCCTTGTTTAAATGGACATGCAGTATGTAAAGGGTGACTAAGCCTTGTTTCTAGGCCCTATAATTTTCTGATATATTACTCATAATTCAGGCTTAAGGGGGGGTGTTAGAATAATCAACCCATAGTTTACTACCTTAGACATTAATTTAATTATTTTTGCCTTATTTGCCTAGTTCATGTGTCCTACCTTGTGCAAGTTGTCATTTACCTATCCATAGTGGTCAAACTTGCCTTATTTGACTCATGTATCACTTGGGAAACCTCAAGGAATCAATTCTTCTTTATTCCTGGCCTCCTGCACAACCTTCTACTTTTTCTGCTTTATTCCCTGCTTTTTTAGTGTTTTAAGGCAAATGGAAAAGCTTGACTAGGTGAGGTTGACTTGTTTTTTATCCTACACTTCCTGGCCTCCTACACACCCTTCTACTTTTTCTGCTTTATTCCCTGCTTTTTTAGTGTTTTAAGGCAAATGGAAAAGCTTGACTAGGTGAGGTTGACTTGTTTTTTATCCTACACATCCTCCTCTCTTTTCTCCTTGGAAAATCATATATGAGTTTTCGTTCCATCACTCTTTAGCTTGCCTAAGACATTTTGCTAATTCGTGAGCTCCATGACAGATTTGGGATCAACTTTTTACACCTATGGGGGATTTGCTTATTTTTAGTAAGCCTGCTTTATGCTAGATTCGAATTTCTCTGCATGCATTCGAATCCCTGATGTATTTTATTTATTCAGCAACCTATTATGTTATAGGGTTGGCTATTGTACACTGAGTTAATACATTTTAGTGTTCAGCTNGGGGGATTTGTTTATTTTTAGTAAGCCTGCTTTATGCTAGATTCGAATTTCTCCGCATGCATTCGAATCCCTGATGTATTTTATTTATTCAGCAACCTATTATGTTATAGGGTTGGCTATTGTACACTGAGTTAATACATTTTAGTGTTCAGCTCCAATTTCAGTCTCTTTTGTGAGTGATTTTGCATGATCAATTGTTAATTGTTGTGAGTAAAATTAATCTATCACTGGGTTCAATTTCCACAAATTCCATGTCAAAGACTAAATTAATCTACTTGAAACTGAGCACGTGTGGGTTTTCTAAAAATGTCATAATATCATTACAGATAAGATAATTTTATTAATGTCCAACAAAGGACCAAAAATAAGGTCAATGGGACTAGAAAGAACAATTAGTGATATTAATCTATAAGGGTTCCCTAATCTACCCTGAAAATGTCATCATATCATTACAAATAAGATAATATAATTTTATTATGTCCAACAAAGGACCAATAAGAAGGTCAATGGGACTAGAAATAATAATCAATGATATCAATCTATAAGGGTACGCTGAGCTACCTTGAAAGCATAAAAAATATATAAAATGACCAACAAGAAAACATGGCCTAAATATTACATCAAACAAGAGGAAATAGAGAGTACAAGAAAGAATCTACCAGTCTGTAATAGAGGATGAAGAGAAATAGGAGGAGAAAGAAGCATCAACCATGGGGTCAAGCAATCATAAGGATCCACTACATGGCCTAAATATTACATCAAACAAGAGGAAAGAAGAAAGAGCACAAGAGAGCATCTACTAGTTGTAACACAACATGAAGGGGAAGAGGACATCGAGGAAGAAGTATCAACCAACCATGGGGTCAAGCACTCATAAGGATCCACTACATCATCTAATAATTTCCTCTAGAGAGTACCTAGGGCTGAGAGAACCTAGATGATTCTCATAGGAATTTGGGAAACATGAGCAGACATTCTCCTCATAAACACCAAGAATATCACCGTATGACTCTAGTCCAGGCTATCCTATTGATCTGATCTGGGCCAAGGTAAAATATTTTTCCAACTTGAAATTAAGTATATTAACTAGAGTAGTAACTTGGGTATAGGCCAAATCGTTGTGGGATGGAGTGTAAGACGAGAGGTAAGAACCTGCGCATCACATTGTGACCGCTCCTTTTATTCTTTATCAATCTGCATTTTAGATAGGAACTTGCATATCGTACATAAAGTTAAAAACACAAAAATATATACGGTGGACTGGGCCGCAACCAGTAAAACCTTTTAATTTTTGTTACTTGACCTACGGTAGCCGGACCGTAAATCGAACGGATTCCCCATACCAAATAGTCATGGGCTATTTGGGAACGTTGACTGGGGAGAATCCCTTGCTATTGTTGCCTATGATTTTCCAAGCCTCAACAGTTTCTGGCACTAGAAGGAGGGCCACCAGTGCATGGCTGGCCGAGGAAATCCATTTCCTTGAAATTACTCCACCAGTGATAGTTTTGAAAGCAATTCATTTCCTAATCCGTTTCCCAAAGAGAATAGAGAACATTTGTATAATGTGAACATCGAAGTTGTTAATGATATGAGAAGACACACTAGGGCTTATGTGAAGAATATTGGAGGATTATTGATTATCCCTGAATTACCTACAAGGGAATACAAGAATAAATACCATCCTATTTTGGAAGACGTTGTGTTAGTTGGAGATTGGGAAGAACTTGTAGAAACAACTTTACAAGAAGTTGTTCATCCTTTCAATCAAGTAGGCCCTGATACACCTAATGGTTCACCTATCCATACTCCTGTTCATTTTCCACCTCACTCTCTGCCCAGACTCATGGTAGGTGTAAATTCAAATCAACCACCTAACCCACCAAATACACCACCTGCTTGGAAAGCCAGATCCCCTCTAAACCTAACACCTCCTTTGCATGACTTACCTCAGGATTTTGAGAAGATGCTACCCAAGTTTGACCCAAGTGAGAATATTTTAGTAGATGACCATTTGCAAAGTTTCTACTTAGCCATAGAAGGATTAAGGGCTGGAGAACATGAAGATGTAGTCTGTAGAATTTTTCCACATACCTTGAAAGGAGCAGCAGCCTCATGGTATTTTGGTCTTCCTGCAAATTCAATTCCATATTGGGACACTTTTGAAAGGATTTTCAGAAGCAAGTATGAAGCCCAAAAGACCAATTCAACACTAATGAAAGGTTTAGGTGCTTTGAAGAAAGTAAGAAAAGAAAAGGTGCATAATTTTACTTAAAGGTTTTATGTTTATCTTAAGAATTTCTTCGCAGCTGAGAAGCCCTTTGATAAGGTTCTGATTGAATATTATACCTCATCTTTAGGACCTGACTTGGCTATGATTGCAAAATCCCAAGTTAAACCTACATTATCGGAGACTTATGAAGAAGCTAAAAGAGTAGAGGCTAAAAAAGAAAGCATAGAAGATTATCCTAAGAAATTTGGAGAAAAATTTTTTGGGAAGAAATCCTTATTACTAACTAAACCTAAGGAGGAGCAATCACATGATTTTGAGGGAATGTTAAAAATGATGCAGAAGCTTTCCAATAGAATAATATATTTGGAAAAAGAAAAGGAAGCTCAGAGAGCCTATAAGCCTTACTACAAGAGAAGAGAGGATAACAATCAATCCAAACCTCCTCCACACAGTCCTGCATCAATGAACTTAACTGAGGTTGGTATGGATAATTTTTGCACTTTTCACCAAAAACCTCATTCTGAAAAAAATTGTCCTCAATGGATAAACTCAGTGACATTAGTTATGAATTAGCTGTTGGATTCCAAATTAACAGAGGACAATGATGAAGAAGAAAAGGGTGGTAAATCCATAGAAAAACTAGAAAATGATGCCATGGTTTTATGGCACTGTGTTTCACTTTTTGATACAGAAGAAAATACTTTGAAACATGAAGAGATATCAGAAACAAATATGTCATCAAGAATCCTCGATTTGGTGAAAAACGACAATTCAATACTCTCAAAGATTAAGAAATTGCAAGAAAATGTAAAGAAACAACCGAAGAACAACATAGATGATGAGACACCTAAAATTACCAGTTAAGATATGAAATAGGTCAACATGTCTACTAATCCTATTGAAGAAGAAAATCTCAAAACACCTGAAGAACTAGGGGAAAAGATACCCACAGAAAACCAACCTATAGAAGAAATTGTTGAAGAAAGTGTGGGAGGAAAGAATAGGTTTAAAACCCCACCTTTCCTGTTGAATTTGGAAATTTTGAATCATAAGGTGCACAATTGTTTGGTAGATTTTGGGTCATCAGTTAATGTTATGCCACTTGTAGTTTGTAGAAAGATTAATGGACAGCCTAAACCTACTTCCTGGGAGGTTACTTAATTAGATAGGACTAATGTGAAAGTAGTCGGGGAGATGGAGGATATTCTGATTCATTTATCTGTAAATGAAAATATATGTCAATATATTGATATTGTGGTAGTAGACATACCTGATGGTTATGGAATTATTTTGAATTGAGACTGGTCAGCAAGATTGAAGGGGTATTTTGCTTCGGATTGGTCACATTTGTGGTTGCCTCATAAAGGAAGCCCAAATCAAATCAAACTATTAAGAGAGCCCTACATGAAACGCACTATCACGAAATTGGAAGAAAGAAATGAAGCAGTAAATTATGTATTGGGAAATTATCTTATTGAACTTGAACTGGGGCACTCTACATCAGAAGAAGCCAGCAACCTATTGGACACCCAGCTTGATCTCCTTCAATATTCACGGGCTGATAAGATTGATTGTAAATCAATAGATGTAGTTTTTTTTCAAGAACAGTAGAATTAGATAATGGTTAGGTCTTTTTCATTTTTTGAAGTCAAGCCTAGCCCCTTAACATACAAGTTGCTAGCTCTTTAGGGGTGGGCAGAGAACTGACCAGTTAGTGGATTGGTTCTCATTTTTTTTTTTTGGTTTTTATTTCTTAATGAATTTGTACACAAATAGATTGTTTTGGTTGATTGCTGCTTGTTTTTAGCTAAAATTTATTTTTGATTTCAATAAAAGAGGCAAACTTTTGGTTGCATGGAAAGCATCAGAGTTTTGGATTAATGGAGATCTTTGGGTATAAGACTATGTCCTATTTTTTGAATCTGATGGAATTTCTTCTAGTAAGTAGTTTTCCTAAATGGATATGAACACATTGAAGTCCCGATTAATCCCTGAAAGATAATTAGGATCAAGAGGTATGGAATACTATTTCGAGGCCCCATCGACTTCACATCTAAAATGTCCTAGGGGGTGACAGCAAAAAACCAATGGAAAGGAAGCAAGGTAAATAATATATTGTACATAAATGATCCCATGCCAAGAATTGAAAGCCTAAAGGCTAATAAGAGTCAAAACTCCTAAAAGCAGCAACATCTATTAAAGCAAAGTATTGAATCATCTAACCACAAAATTGCCAAAAGTTCTTCTCCATCCATGAGCTGAAAATTAAATACATCTCTCACAAAAAAGGACACTATGGATAGAGGAGCCTGGATAAAAATTCAGAAAGAAAGGCATGAGGAGGACTCAAAAGGACAAAAATTTCAAAAGCACACAAAAGTGCAAAATGGCATGGGAATGAGGAACAAATGAATATCTCTGTTTACGATATGTGACATTCCTGTGGTGTCCAAGCTGGAAGATACCCAAAGACAGAGGTAAAATGAAGCTCATCTACTTGGCCTCAAAAGAGTTATCTTGACTTTGAGATTTTGGGTTTCCATTTTCCTAAATTTGGACTATCATCAATGTTTAAAAGTACTTATATTTGCCATTGGGGAAATCTAGACATCTAAAAGAATTAAACATGTTGTTTTTATTGCTAAAACAGTCTTTTACCTATGGAAGAGTTGATTCAGAGATCTGGGGTCACCAGTTAGTCACCAATTGTTACAGCTACAACTATTTCCCAAATTTCTAAAAAATTGGGACCCTCCGTTTAAATATTGTCTCACTTAGTTTGTTGGGATTGATTGAATATCTTTCTATGCTGGTGCTGACATTTGACTTGATATTTTGACTTGAGGTTTTGACTTACGGGTGATTTCTTATTTCGATGTCGAAAATTGTTTGAACTGTGAATTGGCGCCATAGTCACCTATGCAGCCACCATTGCGGAGGCTAAATAGGAGAAACCCGATCCAAAACCGTGTCTTAGCCGATGCGCTTTGTTTTATTTTCGACATTTTTGTTTTTTCACCATCGGAGCGCTAGTACCTTGTATTGCAGCCATTTCTGATGGCAATTTGAAAATCCTAACGACAAAAGTTTTGACCTTTCCTGATCCTGCGGTTTGCTTTTGTACTTTTGTTCTTGTCACTGTCAGCATCGTTTTGGACATTTGAATTGAGGTTAAGTTTTTGTTTGTCCGATCGTCGTCAGTCTCATTTTTGCAAAAGCCTTAGTCTATTAGCGTTCCGCCATTGCAGCTCTAGAGTAGACTAAACTTCTGGCTTATAAATTTTCTTTCGCCAATGTTCATGATCTATTTTGCTGACGATTTGCTTAACGTTAGTTCTATTTTCTTTCAACTTTGACTGGTCTGCGGAACCTCTTGTCTTTGTGGCTTCCGCCATTGTGGCATTCTAACATGCTAATAGTTCGAGGCTATAGTCATTTGGGCTCCGATGTTGAGGTTTAGTGTGTGTTTCGCTGATGGTTTTCATTGTACTGTGGAACTCATAGTATCTCCATCGCCCGCTGTTGTGGCTCTGTAGCAGGATCATCACCAATTCCATAGTTGTCCTGCCGCCCTATTTGTGATGTTTTCCCGTCGTGTGTTTTTTACCAGGATATATATATATATACGCAGGATGGGGCATTATTTTATTATTATCCCTATGATTTCGTGCCTGCACTATCCTTGTTGATCTGAACTGTTCTTTCCTACCAGCTGTTGAGAGCTCGTTCATGGGTGGCATCGCCGTGGAGGATTTCAGATTCTCCTTGTCGACTGCTCAACTCATTACTAGGTAGGCCAACCATTATTTTTCCCTTTCTGTTGAGCTTTTCAAACTAGGGTCTCATCCTTTGGTTAGGTTTGTCCTCCCGTCGTTGATGGGCGTATGTGTATGGGTTTATCAGCATAGATGGTGGTCCAATTTGACAATTAGAGGTTGGAGGGGGTTTTTCTCATTTTTTCTGGGTGATTATTGTAGACCCGTTATGAGTTTTCAAACCTTATCTGACTGTTTAGGAAACTGGTGCAAACGAGCATTACGCTATCTGCACCGGTTTTTCTGGGGTTGTGTATGGCAATATGGGGGAAGTTTTTTCTTTTCTTTTGCAGTCTGTAGGCATTTACCCTGGTTTTGTTTAGGACGTTGGATGGTTTGATTTTCAATTGTTGGTTTCCCGCGTGTTCTATATAGGGTCATGTTTTCAAGAATAAGCCTCATTGAGGGGATTTATTTTTGAGCAAGAAGTTAGAACACATTCTACTGAGGTTGACGCATTTTCTTTTAGGATTATTTTCATTGAAGATACTGAGGGTTTTAGTTTGATCAGAATAGTTTTACTTCACATAGTGTCATTCTAAGGATCGTCGGTAGAGGTTTACAATGTTAGCAAGGTTATGATGCATTTTCTCGATAGTGTTTGATTTTAATCACGAGCATGACTTAGGATTTTTCAGGACCTATCTTTTTGTAGAAGTATTTGCTAGTTAGCCCTAGTTTTGTATCTACATAGATTTAGCTATGGAAAACATGGCTGAGGTAAATGCTTATACAGTTTTTCTTCGTTCTTTGAATACTGGTTAACAACTCAAAAGGAAAATTCTAAAGGCATTTTGTTTTGTGACAGGGCAACTTTTCCAAAGACGAGATGTCGAAAAGACAGAAAAAGAAAGCTCCCATTGCTGAAGGGGATCTTGAGGTGGAAATTATTACAAACGTTGAGTACATTTATGAGGATACTAGAGCCACCACCAATGTCGAACCTGAATACAAGTGGGGCAATATTTACAGACTGATTTCAAACCAAGAGGTGCCTGATACCGGGTTTGAAGAGTTAACAATATATGCTAATATTGAAAAATATGCCTTGATGAAGATAGCTACCAGGCCTGATCTTTTCCCATGCTTAGAAGTGATTGGATGGATTCTGCCTAGGGCAGACATGAGTACTATGATTCTGGCCAATAGTACCACGTAGGGCTATGCTTCTTACAGTCCTGGCTATGTATCATTAGCTTATCACTTACGAGAAGCCCATGTTTACCTAGCTGAAGATTGGTTGAAGGAAACCAACCTAGACCTGGTTGAAACAGTAAAAAGAACGATGATACCTGAAAAGAATTTTCAAACTAGGCCATCAGGGGAATATGACACAACTACTTTAAGAACCCCTCATAGGTTTATTGTGTTAATGCTGAACAAAATTTTTGGGAGAGCCCACGGCAAAAGTTTCAAGTTAGGATGGGTTCTATTATCTTTTGTGTAGCCACCCAAGGGATTGTATTCAACTGGGTGAACATTGTGTCCAATATTCTCTCAGCTTGCATTGCTTCAGCTCTGGGAGGGGTGTCTCTGAAAAAATCTGATTTCTACATGATCTCCATATTAATCGATTGTATACTATGCACCCAGCCATTTCCAAGCCTAAGGTACATATGGGATAGGGACAAAACCCCTATGTACACAGCCTACAAGTTTTTGTGGGAACACAAAAATTACAGTCATTATAAAGAAATTTGTGACCAATTTATTATGCCCTTGTATACGTTGATTTTCTTGAAAGAATGCAATTATATTCCTGAAGAGGCATTGAAATTCATTGAGGAGTATGCTAATTATTATTTGACTGATGAGGGGATGTACATTAGAATGTATGGTTTCTCTAGGGCACCTGCATTGCTCCCCAAGTATGCCACTGATTTTGTGGTGCATAAAGAAGCATTTAGGCAGGTTTTCTTGGATGGTATAGGGAGTTTTCTGTTCGAGCACAAGAAGGAAACTTATCCTCCCATACTTTTTAGACTAGGAAGCTATAAGTTTTCAAAAGTTAAAAAATTTGATGAGTTTGTAAAGGAGTGGGAGTATTTCCACCTTGGGGAAATGAACTTCCATAGAAATGATTCTCAAAACAAAGTTGCGAAACATTGCAAGGAAGCCAATGTGAATTTTGAATATACAAATCATTGGGATAAGGATGAAGAGACTTTCAGAAATGTAGAAAATGTGACTGCATTAAAAAGAAGATTTAAAAAGAAGATCACCAGTAAAGGTGGTAAGGGACAAGCTAAGCAGAAGAAAGTTGATGAAGAGGAGGCATTAGAGGAAATTTGGGGTCTAAAATGGGCCTTATAAGAAAACGTACCAAAATAAGTTTTTGTGAGTTGGAATTCAAGAACCAATAGAATTTCAATAAAATAAGTCAACCATAATGGTTGAATTGACATATGTGTCATTAAAAAAAACTACTTTTTTTGTTTGTATTTTTGACATATCTCATTGTGTTTTTACTCAAATTTCGATCGGGAGATCTCGTTGGATGCAAAATTTGATTCTGCACCCAACGAGTACCCTCACTGCATACTTTTGATGGACCCCGCTACCCCAAAAATAATAAATACCTGAAAAATGTGATGACGACATCATCATCACATTTTTCAGGTATTTCTTGTTTTTGGGGTAGTAGGGTCTGTCAAAAGTATGCAGTGTGCGTACTCGTTGGGTGCGGAATCAAATTATGCATCCAACGAGCTCTCCCGATCGAAATTTGAGTAAACACACAGGGAGATATGTCAAAAATACGAACACAAAAAGTACTTTTTTGCTTTCTTCCTCCAAAATTAATCAATATTATTTTATTATTTTAACTATTATTTTATTATTTTAACTATTATTTTATTATTTTCCTTAGGAGGCCCATTTTAGACCCCAAAATTCCTCTAATGGCCAAGAAAAGAGAAGAAGATGCTAGGAGACTAGAACAAGAGGTCGAGAGTTGGCTTAAGAGTGAAGAAGAGGAAAGGAAGAAACATGAACAAGAAGAAGCAAAGAATGCAGAAGAATCTTCCAAGAAGGAAGAAGAAGAAAGAAAAAGGAAAGAGGATGAAGAGCTAGAAAAGAAGGAGGCTGAAAGTCTGAAACTGATAGGGTCCACAACAGATCAACAAACTTATGATCCTGCAGACAGTCAAGAAGTGCAAGATCAGGATTGTCCTAACCCTCAAGAGCCTGCTGTAACTACTGGCAGCAATATAGGGCAGGTTGTTGTTTCTAGATTAAGGATAATACCTTTTGAATAGAAGAAAGGGGAATAAGTCTCAGATTTCAGTACCATTCTTTGTGACAGAGAAAAGAAGAGAATTGTGAAAAGAACTGTGAAAAAGGTGGAGACTGGTGGACAATCGGGGATGATGGTCACTGATAAAACCTTGGTACATGGGATAGACAAGGACCCAAGTTTGACAATCTGATCTGGAGAAGCAATAATCTACTCCTATGAAGATAATGTAGATCAATTAATGACAGACCTTGAGAAATCAAGGAAAAAAGAAGCCCAATTAAAGGTCACTCTGAGGAAGGAGAGGGATGAAAGCAACAAATTGAAGAGAATGTTTGAAGACATGTGTAATGAATTGAAATCTTCAAAAGCAGAGCTTCAATCCCTCCAAGTAGACAAGATGTCTTTGGAAGTTACCATTGAAAAGACAGGGAGAGATGCTCAGGATAGCCTAGCAAAAGTGCAGTAGGATTATCAGGAGCTAAATATAGAAATGCATGGACTAAAAACAAGATGTGAAAACCTTAAGATAGAAAGAGACCAACCGCAAAGCAAAGTTGGGGAACTCGAAACACAAAGGGATACCATAGAGGAGAAAGAAAAATAGTTTCACGTACAAGCAGCAGAGTTTAAGGGACAAATTGCTTCACTAGCAGCATCTTGTAAAGTGGCTAAAGAACACCAAACCAGTATTCAACCTTTCAAAGAGCATTCGCTAACACAAAGAATCAAAATGCACCAGCTGTAGGTATCCATAGAATAAGAAAGATGCAGAGTTTTGTAGGTGGATAATAGATTGGAAGAAATTTTGGAAACCACCTCATATTTTGTAGATAGGTCTCAGGACATTTTGGAAGTCCTGATGGGAAGGATAGGAAGGATGGAGGCCAATGAAGAGATTCTGGAAAACTTACCAGTAAAGTATCAGCAAGGCTTAACGCAGGATTATGACTTGTTGGAATGTGCAATAAACACAGCAGTAGTGTTCAAGAAGGCTGTAAAGAAAATGAGAGGAGTTTGCACCGAGTATTGCAGAAGGTTGTTGATCACTTACAACCGATGCCAGGTGACTGCTGAGTAGAGATTATATGCATTTCCAGAACATCAGTCGTTCATAGAAATGTTACGAAATAGATATCAAGAGAATGAGCAAAGGATCCAATAAATCAAGGTGCTGGATGCACATATCTTGAAAGATGAAGTGGCTCATTCAGAAGTCAGTGTACAGTTGCTTGAGGATCAACTATGCCTAAGCTCAACAAGGATTGAAGTGATTAAAAATCAGGCTACAAAGTTTGAAATAAACATTCGTTTTCTTGAGCCTTCTGAATTTGAGAGTATAGCATCAGAATCCCAAGCATGGAAAAAGTTCCTAAATAATCAAGCGGGGCCCTCTACTTAAAGTGCTTTATTATTTTGTTTTAACGTAATAGATTGTAAATTGTATGAGCACTCAATATAAGACAATTTTGTTAAATGAAACGTTGGGGAAGCCTAGGGGTCATTCGGGGCAGCCCAAAATTTTTTCCTTTTGTATAAGTATAGGAGAGTTAGATAGAGAAGGGGAATTTTTCCCAGTGAGACTGGTGAGAACACATTGTAAAAGGAACTATTTCATTTTGCAATATACTATTACAGTTTTTCCTGTTAGAGAAAGCTTTGGTGGAATG
>LPNX010477487.1:20655-31212 GCA_001517045.1 Pseudotsuga menziesii
AAAAACACAAAAATATATACGGTGGACCAGGACGCAACCAGTAAAACCTTCTAATTTTTGTTACTTGACCTATGGTAGCTAGACCGTAAACTGGACGGATTCCCCATACCAAATAGTCATGGGAAAGTTGGGAATGTTGACTGGGGAGAATCCCTTGCTGTTGTTGCCTACGATTTTCCAGGCCTCAACACCATTCAAGAAGTTTACACTCATTTTGCAGGAAGTTGTAAGGAACATGGAAGCTGTTGCAAAGGATAAATATCATGTTTTCAAAAAATCATGTCTTACATTAGATATGTGTGATAGGGAACTTGAAGACAAAATCAAAGAGTTTATTGAGTTACAATATGAGAGGCAACGTAAAAAGTAACAGATAAAGGAACTGGAAGCTACTATTTGCTTGAAACAGGCTGAGGCGGATATGTTCCAACTCAAGGATGATGAAGCTAGATGAGAGGCTGACAGGATGCAGCATATTGCCCTCGTAAAGTCTGAAAAAGTAGAGGAGGAATATGCTAGTAAGGAGGAATATGCTAGTAAAAGTAGAGGAGGAATATTCTAGTAGATACCTTAAATTACAATTAAATGAGGCTGAAGCAAAAGGAAGATATCTATTTGAAAAAATTCAACTTCAGGAACATTCATGTTTATAGCTTGACCAATCCCAAATGCTCATGTTGTGCAAAATACAAGATTTGATCAAAACAGTATATAATGTTCCCAAGACAGAGCGAAAAGTTCAAACATATCATTTTGGATTGATTCCTTATACAAAGGAGTGAAATCTCATGAAATGGTTATTTGAAAGGAAGACATTTTAGTGAGATTTTGATAAGTAGGACCTTAGTTGTCCCTTTTCAAGGTTTCCTAGTTTTTTGAATGGAAGCTAAAATAGAGTATGTATCTTATACATTTTAAAAACATTTATTACTGATATTTGACGCAAAAAGAAATATATAATTAGATAGCTATGTGGGATATATAACCCTACTTGCGGCTGGAATTTCACGTTGACATCTCTAAGCTCTACATTTTTAGAGCTCTTAGCATGCATATTATCTTTGGCCTACAAATAAAGTTGTTTTTTCTTCCTTTTGAATAGATAGGCACTTGGGATTTTCATTAATGTATAGTATAGAGTCTTGATATTTTTAGGGAGCTCTTAATTAATATAGGACGCTGAATAAACTAATAATTAGAGAGTCTAGCTAGAGATATAAAATCTTTTTATAGCATGGTCGGGTAAAGATAACAACTTGCCATGACCCAAGGGGTGAATATAATTTGAACTGCATATTGTCTTTTTTGTGCAGATAAATCTATTTCCCATATTTAAGAGATGTGATGCAATATGATATATGTTTGTTAATCATGAGACAAAATTACTAGTGCCTTATGGAAGGATGGAGATAGGATAAGACCTTGGATGTTGAATAACTGGATTTTCTACTATTAGATTTATTTATACTTCGAAGGACATTTTGAACAGGGTGTCATAAAATGTGGACTTCTAAGTTTTCCTTTTGGCCAAATTTGTTTGTTTTTGGGATGAGCTTAAATTGATTTCTTGTACTGTCATTTATATGAATTTGAGAGACTTTCAACTTTCAAGTTTTATTTTAACCTACAACAGCTTGTGAACTCGTTAGTGTCTACTAAGACTATAAACTTTTACTTCACCTTAGATGAACAATAGTTATCTTAGTCCCTTAAATGATGGGTATTGGTATGGATTTGAGTATAAATTGCCTAGAAAATGTAAATTTACAGTGTTTGCAATGTTGATATCATTTCAATGGAAACAATACATTATAACTCAAACCTCTAGAGAAAAGTCTCAATTTTAAAAAAAAGTTGGTATTTTATTTTAAAACAAATTGTATATATATATATTAATAATTTTGTAATGTGTTAGCAGAGTACTTGAAAACTTCAAGTCAACATTTCGCTTTTGCCTTCTTAAAAGCTCTCAAACTAATAATCAAGATAACTCAAAGTTGGTATTTTATTGTTGTTTTTAAAAAAACATTTATATCTGTATTTGTATTTTTTTAATGCCTCAACAGAATGCTTGAAAGCTTCATGTCTTGAATGACAAGTATCAGCAACATTTCACATTTTCCTTCCCGATAGCTCTCAACTAGGAATCAAGATGAATTGCATGTCTATATTGTCTATTTTATTTTATATCGATAATTTGGAGGACTCTCTTACACAAAAGTGGTGGTCTATGGCAGTCTATTGTTCAATATATTGGTTAGTGAAGTTCACTGTTGAAGAGCTTCGTAAGATTATGGATAGAAAACATAAGATACAAAACATGGGAAATAACAGACATGTTTTGAAGTTCACTCTATTAGGAATTGACTTGCAGGTGTTTCCATACTCCCTCTCTCTGCCTCATAACCCCAATCAATATGCCAACAAAAGGTGTCTTCTTTATTTCCCCCTCTAAATAATGAGAAAGTACCCACCTTCACTACCCCCAAATCCACACTCTACCTATAAACCAACCCACTCTAGAGCAAAGCCACTCATTACAAAAGCACAGATCTTTTCTTTTCTGCTGACCACCTCACCTTACTGGTTCATCAACTCATCAGTAACCTTTACTAGAGAGCTAGAGCTCTCTAAGACAATGACAACTTAGTTGGATTAGTCCTCAATCACTGGAGTGCTTGAACATGGGCCTGTTTTTGAAATTGGGCATACATTTGAGCTTGTCCTTGGGAATGGGAATGATTATGCATCTTAGTATCAAATGGAGCCCAAGTCTCGTACTCTGCCTGAACCTAGAATCCACATCCAACTTGCTATTGAATGGAGCTAAAAGTACCCTTGACAGGATACAAAATCATAGTTAACTTATAAGGCTCTATAGGATTATCCAATTATACAAACCAGATCCAAACTTGAATTATATTGCCGAAAACTAATTTTTTTGTTTGAAGCACGAGATCTACTACTCTAAACAAATTATGTACATAATAATTTATCATTTTGATTTGACATAAAATGCTTTCAAACAATTATTGTGTGTCATATAATATGTATAAAGAACATCAACAATATTTAATGTGCCCGTCACTTCTCTGCTTATTCTATTTCACAAGGATAATATTTTGCCCTCTTGATTGAGTAAAAAATATGCCATTAATTTCTGTTTAAATTTTATTTACAAGATTTCATAAATACCTTAGCAATTTAGCATTCAACAATGACATGTACATTATGTAGATAATAAATGCTTCAAATCTAAGAAGAGTACACATTTCCAAATGACAATTTTAATTGTCTGTCCTGACTCTTTGAACCATTGATAACTCACAAAATTTTGATGAATTTACTTGGATTGGTAAAACAAACATGCATAGAAAGATTGAAAGTCTAAGTATATTTTTCCAGTAATCCTATTGATTATTACATTATCATCGTTGTTTTTTGGAAAATTACAAAAAAACCAACATTTGAATCCTAGATATTGTTTTCCAATAGAGATCAGAAAGTGTAGAGAGTACATATTATCTTGTAATTTTTTTCACAATGTGCATTCAATTGAAAATAATAAAAAATATGCTTAAATATGAAGCAAGAAGAAGATCCTTACTAGGCCTCCAAGAGGTGATAGGAACGATGAAGGGACAGATTTCACATGAGGCTTGAAAATGAATAAGGACAAGGTACTATCCTCGTAACTCTTCTCCTTTAAACCATCAGAACCAAAATTTAGTGGAGGGGATAACGAACCAGTTTCATTCAAAAAGGGTGGCAGAGTAAATGAACCCGTTGTTGGAGACATATTTTCCTGCATCATACTCATTCACGTCATCAAAAGAAAGAGAGACAAAAATTAAATGCAGAACAATGCTTTATAACACTTCTAATAATGAGAGAAAAATAAATGATGAATTTCAAATATTCTTACGTTGAGGAAGAAATTGACAGCAATGTAACTTTCTGATTGAAAGAATAATAATGATTTTAAATTGACATGACCCAAAATAGAGATAGGACAATTGCATTGTTGTAACCATCTTTGCTCTCTATAAAAATATTAGTAGCGTAAATTAACAAAAAATATTTGTGTACAACGCATCAAAAGGTTAGATTGGGATGGCATGAAAGAAAATCAATTTAACTCAATTAAATTTCCCAAGTAATAAATGTATAGAAGTTTGTGTTCACCCAACATAAAAAATGTGCATCAGCTTACATAGAAGATACGTACAGTAAATGAAGACACAGAAGTGAAGCCTCGCATCCTACATATGGCTAGTAAACTAGGCACATGTGGTTTCATTTGATCAAACAAAACTATTTTAACCAGGTAAACTTGGATATCCATAACTAAAGCTGAGTTAAAGTGGCTTTTCTTCGAGTGAAATGTAGTTATTCTTTAACAGAATGTCGAATTGATGACAGCAAGTGACGTAAGGTAAGTTCTTTCTCATCCCAACATATTGAGATGGTAAAGTTAATTCCATGAATCAATCTAATGGATATGGGTTTCTCCAAAGTCCTGTGTTAGTATATTGAGATTAAGTTGATACATTAACTGAGTTCTGACGATTTTCTGTGCATTGAACGCAAGTATACTGAGAAAAGATGAAGCCTATAACTGAAAATTAAACTGATGTAAGATGGAAAATTCCCATGAAAAATCCAGGATAAATTCCATGACAAAAACTAAAGTAATCTACTTCAAATTGCGAACGTGTGGGTTTTCTAAAAATGTCATAATATCATAAGAAGAGCCTTACTAGGCCTCCTGGAGGTGACAGGCACAAAGAAGGGCCAGATTTCACATGAGGCTTGAAAATGAATGAGGACGAAGTACTATCCTTGTAACTCTTCTCCATTAAAACATTAGAACCAGAATTTAGTGGAGGGGATAACAAACTTTCATTCAAAAAAGGTGGCAGAGGAAATAAACCCATCATTGGAGACTGCTCTTCCTACATCATACTCATTCATGTCATCAAAATAAAGAGAGACAAACATTAAATGGACAATAATACTTAATAACAGTTCTAATAATGAGAGAAAATAAAATCATGAATTTCAAATCTTCTTACGTTGAGGAAGAAATTGACAGCAATGTAACTTTCGAATTGAAAGAATAAGAATGATTTTAAATTGACATCACCCAAAAATAGAGATAGGATAGTTGCATTGTTGTAACCATCTTTTCTGTCTATACAAATATTAGTAGTGTAAATTAACAAAAAAATATTTGTGTACAGTGCATCAAAAGGTTAGGATTGGATGGCATGAAAGAAAATCACTTTTTCTCAATTAAAATTCCCAAGTAATAAATGTGTAGAAGTTTGTTTTATGCCAACATCAAATATGTGCATCAACTTACATAGAAGATACCTACAGTAAATGAAGACACAGAAGTGAATCCTCACATCCTACATATGGCTAGTAAACTAATCACAGATGGTTTCATCTGATCAAACAAAACTATTTTAACGAGGTAAAGTCGGATATCCATAACTGAAGCTGAGTTAAAGTGGATTTTCTTCGAGTGAAATGTAGTTATTCTTTAAAAGAATGTCAAATTGATGACAAAAAGTGAGGTAAGGTAAGTTCTTTCTCAGCCCAACATATTGACAAGGTAAAGTCAATTCCATGAATAAATCTAATAGAAATGGGTTTCGCCAAAGGCCTATTTTAGTATATTGAGACTAAGTTGATATAGTCACTGAGTTATCATGATTTTCTATTCATTGAACACAACTATACAAATAAAGGATGAAGCCTATAACTGAAAATTAAATTGAATTAAGAGGGGGAATTCCCCTAAACAATCCAAGATAATTTTTGTTAGAATAATCAACCCATAGTTTACTACCTTAGATATTAATTTAATTATTTTTGTCTTATTTACCTAGTTCATGTGTCCCACCTTGTGCAAGTTGTCATTTACCTATCCATAGTGGTCAAACTTGCCTTATTTGACTCATGTAGTGCTTGGGAAACCTCAAGGAATCAATTCTGATTTATTCCTGGCCTCCTAGGAGCCCTTCTGCTTTTTTTGCTTTATTCCCTGCTTTTTCAGTGTTTTAAGGCAAATGGAAAAGCTTGACTAGGTGAGGTTGACTAGTTTTTTGTCCTACACATCCTCCTCTCTTTTCTCCTTGGAAAAGCATGTATGAGTTTTCATTCCATCACTCTTTAGCTTGCATAATCCATTTCTCTAATTCGTGAGCTCCATGACAGATTTGGGATCAGCTTTTTACACCTATGGGGGATTTGCTTATTTTTAGTAAGCCTGCTTTATGCTAGATTCGAATTGCTCCTCATGCATTCGAATCCCTGATTTATTTTATTTATTCAGCAACCTATTATGTTAAAGGGTGGGCTATTGTACACTGAGTTAATATAGTTTAGTGTTCAGCTCCAATTTCAGTCTCTTTTGTGAGTGATTTTGCATGATCAATTGTTAATTGTTGTGAGTAAAATTAATCTATCACTGGATTCAATTTCCACATGGTATCAGAGCCATTGTAGACCAATTTCTCTCTTTCGAAATTGTTTTGCAGGTTCGACATCAGTGACTGGAAGCCTTCTACTGATAGCCGGGACAGATTTTCTAAGCTATGGATCAATCATAGAAAACTATCTTGACTCCCTTCAATTTATTTGAATGGAAAGCAGAGATGGAGATACTGTTGAGAGCGAAATACCTCTATAGGGTGACTATGGAAATAGAAGCAGATCCCAATGCAACTGCAGAGAAGATTAAATGGCACAACAGGAGGGATGAGGCCTATGGTCGCCTGTGTCTGAGTATTTCCAGAGACCTCCTTTTCCATCTTGATGGATTGACATCACCGAATGAAGTATGGGAGAATATTTCTGATCTTTTTGGAAAGACAGATGAGATGAGGGGACATCAAATCGAAAATGAGCTGATTTCTCTGAGTCCAAATAGCTTTGAATCCATGCAGCTATATTTCTCCAAGTTCAAAGCACTTGTTTTGCAGCTGAAACAGTGTGGGATCAAAACGAAGGATGATCAGCTCGTCCTGGACATTCTCTCGAATCTAGGCCTTAACTATTCAGTGTTTGTTTCAACCTTCTATGCCACAAAACTGACAGCTCGAACCTAGAAGATGCCTAGCCTTGCAGATTTCATGGAATCTCTCACACAAGAAAAGGATAAGATGGTGATGATGGGCACCATCAAACCATCCAAAGATCAAGCTCTAATTGCTGGACATTCGAAGGTGGATTCAAAAATAAAAAAGAAAGTGAAAAATCCACCTGAGCAACAGAGAGACAAGAAACAGTCTCCGGAGGAGCCACAAGGTTCCAAGAAGAACTACCAGAAGAAGAAAAACAAAGGTGAAATGAACAAGTGCGCATACTGCAATAAGGGAAATCACACTGAAATCTCTTGTATGAAGAAGCAAATAGACATGCTGACCCAAATCTTAGAGAAGAATGGCATCTCCCTTCCAGAAAGCTCAAAGAAGAGAGAAGGAGGATCAAGTTCAGATGACAGAGAGAGAGAGAGAGAGAGAGTTCATGCATTGGTTGCTGGCACATCAAGCTCACCCAGTTTTATCATTGGTTATGGAGCTTCAAGACACATGGTTTCGACCAAGGAGGCCTTCTCCTCACTTGATATGTCGAAAGGACCACCTATAGTACTGGGAGATGACTCTCTCACTAAAAGTTTGGGCAAAGGGAGGATTGATCTTGATCATGGTCAGTTCAACAATGTGTTGTATGTGACTGGTCTTGCCTCCAACCTCTTGTCAATGTACTAGATGACCCACATTGGGTCTCCTAAGAAAGTCATATTCTCCCTTGATGAATTTGAGATCACAGAGATCTCAAGTGGTAGAGTCATTGCAAAAGGAGTTGCAAATCATGCTCAAAAGGTATACATGTTCTCACACTTCCTACCCTACTCAAACCCCTCTTCTCTTCTAATCCATGCTAATGAAGCCAGCAAGCTTTGGTATGAAATATTTGGCCACCTAAATTACAAGTATCTTTCTGATCTTAGTGAAAAAGAGATGGTCATAGGGTTTCCCAAGATAAAATTTTCCAAAGGAGTCTGCCAAGGTTGTATCCTAGGAAAACACCCAGAGCATAAATTTGAGAGAGCTAGTCATGAGAGAACCTCTGCACCCCTCGAGCTGATCCACAGTGATGTTGCTGGCCCATTCCCTCATATTTCCATGAGTCAGGCCAAATATGCATTGAATTGCATTGATGAATTTTCCAGGTATTGCTGGGTTCACTTCCTGAAACACAAGTATGAAGTTTTTGGCCTATTCAAAGTCTTTAAGGATTTGGTTGAGAACCAGTCTGGAAGGAAACTTAAGGCCCTCAGATCTGACAATGGTGGTGAGTATGTCAAGTATGAATTTATTAATTATTGTGCAGATGTAGGTATTCAGATGCAACATTCTATCCCTTACACACCACAGCAAAATGGTGTTGCTGAGAGGAAGAACAGATCACTGAAGGAGATAGCAACATGCATGATGGAGGCCAAAAATTTGCCACCAAAGTACTGGGCCGAAGCTATCAACTGTGCGGCCTATATTCAGAATAGGGTGCC
Organism: Pseudotsuga menziesii; assembly: GCA_001517045.1. Classification (NCBI taxonomy): domain Eukaryota; kingdom Viridiplantae; phylum Streptophyta; class Pinopsida; order Pinales; family Pinaceae; genus Pseudotsuga; species Pseudotsuga menziesii. Next base: position 29,240 of record LPNX010477487.1, read on the forward strand.
TCATAAACAACTTGATCGCATGACTCCCTTTGAAGCATGGAGTGGGCACAAGCCAGATGTGACCCATTTCAGGATTTTTGGCTCAAAGGCTTGGGCTAGAATTCCAACAGAGAAGAGGAAGGATTTGCAGCCCCAAATCCAAGAGTGTCTTTTTGTTGGATACTTTGAAGATTCAAAAGGGTAAAAACTGATAAATTTGAGCACAACCAAAGCCTTCATCGAAAGGTGTGTTCAGTTTGAAGAAGAACCCCTTGCAGCAGTGGAAGTTGGAGACGCCTCTTCTCCACCTGCACCTCAGGAAGTAAGTAAAGAGTTTTTTGAACATGCTGATTCTGATTTGTCAGATGGAGATGAGTTTATTGCATACCCTAACATCCCTACAAGGCCAAAATGGGAATCCAAGACACTACATGCAACAGGAGAGCTAGCTGGGGATCCCAATGACCCAAGGAGGACTAGATCTCAGTTTGAGAGTGTTCTGTGCATGAAGGATCCTATGTTTGCTGAAAAATGCTATTTGATGGTGGATTCTGATCCTAAAAAATATGAATAAGCAGCAGGAGATCCAATATGTAAAACAGCCATGAAGGAGGATTTCGGCTCACTCCAAAAGAGCAACACATGGGAGCTAGTGGATCTTCCCCCAGGGAAAAAGTTAGTCCAGTGTAAGTGGGTATATAAGAAAAAATTTGCTGCTGATGTTTCACCACTAAAGTACAAGGCCATATTGGTATCCAAGGGATACTCACAAGTTCATGGCATAGATTACAATGAGACCTTTGCCCCAGTGGCAAAGATGGATTCCATCAGGCTAGCCTTAGCCATTGCAGCCTCAAGGCAATGGGAGGTACATCACATGGATATAAAATGTGCCTTCCTAAATGGAGATATCACTGAAGATATATATATGCAGCAGCCTCAAGGTTTTTCTACTAACCCTTCTCTTGTGTGCATTTTGAGAAAGTCATTGTATGGGCTAAAGCAAGCCCCCAGGGCTTGGTATGCCAAGATCGATAGCTTCTTTCTATCACTGAATTTTGTTCGGTGAAAATCAGATCCAAATGTATATTTGAAGTTAGTTAATGGTTCATTAATGATCATTGTGTTATATGTTGATGACCTCCTCATTACAGGAAGCTCAAAGGTTGAGATTGCTTCCTTAAAAGGAGCTATGAACCAAGCCTTCTCCATGACATCTTTGGGGATCTTAAGTCAATTTTTGGGGCTTGAGATTACTCAAACCAAAGCTGGAATCAAGGTGCACCAGTCCAAATATGCCTTGGAATTGCTGAACAAATTCAAAATGAAGGATTGCAAAGCAAGCAAAACTCCTTTCCTTTCAGGAGTGAAGCTAGAAGAAGCTGATTCTTCACCTATGGTAAACAATACAATGTATAGGCAATTGATTGGATGTTTATTGTATCTGACACATACTAGACCTGATATTTACTATGCAGTAATTGTGGCTTCTAGATACATGGATCAGCCTCATGAGATCCATTGGAAAGCAGCCAAAAGGATCCTTAACTTTGTTCAGGGAACAAGGACACATGGGATCTTCTATAAAGCAAAATTTGATCTTGATTTGATTGGATTTACTGACAATGATTGGGCATGTGATAGCATAGACAGAAAGCCCACATCAAGATATGTGTTCATGCTTGCAGAAGGGCCAATCAGCTGGTCAATAAAGAAACAGAGTGCCATTGCACTCTCATCTACAGAAGCAGAGTACAGAGGAGTTGTTAATGCAACAAATCAATGTTTATGGTTGCAGGGTTTACTTGGAGAGTGTGGTTTCGAATCAGAGTACTAAACTACCATATACTATGATAACCAGATTACCATTTGAATCTACAAATATCCAGTTCAAAAGCAGAGAACCAAACACATTGAGATCCATATGCACTACATCAGAGGGCTTGTGCATGATGGCACCATTCACCTACTCTTCTGTTCATCTTCAGAACAAG